>JAITYZ010003589.1:0-13743 GCA_027744595.1 Paronellides praefectus | reverse complement strand
CGGATGCCGTCAGCATGTGACTTGGTGTTGGTATTCCACTAGACAGATTAGAGAACATGCATGTAAAAGAATAGACCGTGCGGTGCATGGTAAAAAGACAAGCAGAAAGAAGCTTGGCGCTTTTAATCCTTTTCTACTCACCATTTTGCCGGCAGGTGGCATCTTCCCTACCTTTGCATTGTAATACTTTGTTGCATTTTCATAAGCTTGTTGAATGAGTGAAGAAAGAGCAAGCAAATCAGAAAAATCTTTCTCTCGCAAAACGTCTTAATTTTTAAACCTTTTTTTGTTGATTTATTTAAATCTTTTGCTACTTATCGACTTGACATTAGTATGAGAAAATCTTTAAAATTGTATTTAAATCATTAGTTATCTTATTATTTACATTATAATACATATTATAATTATCGAAATTTGTAGTATCTCTTCTGCCGCTCCATTTCCTTTTGACACTTTGCAACCGTTTCATCAATAACGCATCCCTCCGGTTTCTCACCAGAAAACTTGAGCGTGTTCGTGTTAAGTTCCGGCTGGTGTCCAGGATAAATTGACATTGGATACTGGGCCATGTTGAGAAGTACATCCCTTTCCCTGTTGCAAACGGGCTTGGTGTAAGTTCTCATCGACTCGGATAAGTAGTAATGACCAAACTGCGAGATACGAGGGGCCTTGTATTTGATGTAGTTCCGGTCACTTTTATCCTCCCACCAATTTTGTACGAGGACCCTGGGCTCATAAGTGCAAACGTTAGGATTGCTACCTAAACCCCCTGACCGTTCTTTTGGAACATCTATCCCCATTCTAACTTTCCAAGGAATTTCATCCCAGGGATCTCCATAAGTGCCTGCCCTAAGAGAATAATGAAATGGACCTCCTAACAGGCTTAAGTTATTCGTCCGGAGAATATGCTGGGCGATGTCCGTGGAACGGGTAGACCTCTCTTCACGCTCTTTTGGGAAGTACTCGGGATTTTTCTGTTCCATTTCCATTATCTTTTGTTTAGTGACCCTCCTACTCCTCTTCATTTCTTCTTCAATCGGCATTTTGAACTGGCTAATAATTGATGAGATCGGATACAGAGATGAACCAGGTAAGTTTTGCCAGTAAAATATGCAATATGAACCCTGAACCTGCAAATATGCAAGTGGAAATTACGCGATCCGATAGAATGAAAAGTACAAAGATGAAAACAATTTTTTATAAAGTTGTATTTAATTATTGCTCTCCGACTGCAACTATATAATTTAAAGTTGCTTGAAATTATTGACATGACAAAAATACCTTTGCCTTGCCACCCGAGACGTATATGCAATAATTAAAACGGAAACAATGTCATTAACTCTTTCGCTCACTTTCCAACCTTTGCACGCATTTTTCCCATTTGACTTTATTGATTAAAATTCTTTTTTTGTACAAACTACATCATAAACTCCTTGTTATAAGGAATAAAAGGTATTTATATGGATTGCGATTTACATAATAATATTATATGATCATAGTTCCTATAAACAATAATATTATTTTAATTTTTTTTATCCACCAACCGACCGAGATCACGACCACTCCCAGGCACACACTCGCCAATCGTGATCCCATATTTTTCTTACTCAAAACCATCATACCAACTAGATATACAATATACATAATACACATATGCTTTAATGCACAGAGTAAATATACAGAGACAAAATTGGCAAATTAGTTTCATTAAAAAATGCTCGCTTTCTCTCCTAAATAATTAATTAAAACTATATTGTTTTTATACGCACTCATGTTATACACTAAACTGTTAAAACTACTAACAAACAAGATCATTTAAGTATGTATTTTGATCACAAGCCACATAATATCTGTGTTTGAAAAATGTCTTCACCCCCTTCCCCCATCTAAAATAAGTATTGCCAAAAGAATGCGTGAATGTCGGAAAAATTATAAAGTTCAAAAGCGAGATTCTTTCTTCGGTTTTTTTATATAAATTGTGCATCGAGCATTTGGGTCTTCTGCTTGTCATCACCATTTCTTGAAGATACATTTTCTTTTTTAAATTTATCAATCAAATCACTTTCGTCATTCACGATTAAATTCTGCTTTGTATCTTCGTCCCCTCCCCCTCAGACAATCAGTTTTACAGTTATATTTTATATTATGTGCTAAATGTACTTTTATATAAATATTTATGCAGCTCATACAACAGAATACAGAAAAACATTGTCCGCAATTTTGAACATGTATATTATTTTTATTATATAATTGTATTATATTATATTGTGTGGTTTTTTAAATGAATATACCTATATTATATCTGTTTGTAGTGTTATATTTACAGTAACATGCATGGCATTAAAATTTGTACATATTTTCAACTAAACAAAAACCCAGTCATACAATTATAATTAAATATTGATTGATTATAGATTGCTGGTAACAATTATTATATTGGTATATATACATAATTTGTTAAATTACAGGTAATTTTAAAAATTTATAATTATAGGTAGATTTTTAAAGATGATTGCTTTGAATAAAATAGTTCAGCAGATTAAACTGTGGCGAAGATGATGATGATAAACCTATAGAATAAATTCGAATTTTTCACATCCTTGAGCAGATTATATATCAGTGTATATATTAATTATCAATGAAACATATTTTTAGATAAATTATTTAAACTAAATTTTAAAAGTTTTATATTTTATAAGACTCATTAAATTCCAACCTCAAAATATAAATTAATTCCAATAACATAGCAAAAGTAAAAGTTTAAGACATAATATTTGTAATTTAAATATGATGATAGGTTGTATGTTTGACACAAATATAGTGTGAGAATTTAATAATTTGTAAATAAATACTGTAACGAAAAAAGATGAAAACGTAAAAAAAACTTAATTTACATTTTACCTTGGTGTATACAATATATATTGTTCATAGTTGATAGGTATACCAAATTTAAAAGCGATTATCATACAGCTAACTAACTATACTTAATGACTTACAGAGAAAAAAATGGGAAGAAGATTACAACTTACATTTGATATTACTTACATTTTGCTTGCCTCTAAATTTATTGTAGGTGGTAGGTTATAATAATAACTTGTGCTAGTAAACACAATTGTGTGAAAAAATTGAATTATTGCATAAAATTCTACGCATAAATGACGTGCAACGTAAGAATGATTTAAGTAAAGGTGCATTTATAAGGGCAAGTGTAAAAAAAGTTTTTTTAAAGAATTGAAATAGTGTCAAAAATTGGGGTAAATTAATACATTGAAAATGGGATGAGTAATGTCTATACTTTGATAATGTAAAATTAAAATTTTTTATTGAATGCATATCAATTAAAAGATAGTATTTTGCACACCTATTTAATTACTATCTTTTTTATTTCTTTTACATAAAATTAACATGTTCCCAAAATCTTTTATTTCAACATAATCTATAAAACTTGAAACCTGATAATTAAAGAGATGGGGAAACATTTTTTATAATATATTTTATTAAAGTCTGCACAGCATCAGTTTTCTTTGGATAAACTTGATGACTAAATTTGTATTACGGTTAAGTGAACTGACTATAAACTGCAGTATAATTTACTGTGTATGTATATTTTTCTATACTAATTGTGTCTTTGTCATTTAACTCTAACTTCACCTCTCTTTTTTACATGTGCATCTATCTTTTTATCTACCTATTTTGAACTATGTACAAGACAACTACAAAAATGCAAATGTTTTGAGACTACGAATTGTATGGTGGAACAACAAATGAAGCAGGTAAAATGTAATTTGTAATCTGTAATTTTAAGCTTTTTTTAGTATGGTAAATGATGCTTCTTATTCATTTTTTAAACTTATTATTTTTAAATGGTAAATCGTCAATTTAGATAGAAGGAAAGTGCAGTATAATAATGACTATGACAATATCACAATTCGGGATGAGTCACATATTTATATATAAATTCACACAACAACTTGTCCTTGTATTTAATTTTCGTTTTTTACAATATACACTCATGCATTCATCCACTGCTCACATAACACAATAATTATAATTGTTTCAGTTAAAGTTAATTTATACTTTAAGACATTCACACTTTATTTTCTAAATATTTTAACGTTATACATTTATCGTCATATACGTCATACCTTACATATATCCATATTTAAACTCGCTCAATCAATATTGAATAGTAATACAAAGTAAAAATTCTTGGTGATTTCTTATAAGTGCTTTTATATATTTAATACAATAATTATAATAATACAATAAACTGTATGTATAATAATTATGATAATAATAAAAGTTAAGTACAATATTTTTTTATCATTTTTTCAGTATTTTTTATGATAAAACGACAAGTGATTCCAACAACTGTTCATCCATCTTCAATGTCGCCATTGCAGTCTCGGAAGAAAGTAAAGTAGTTAAATCGTCGTCATCATCACCTATTCTTCTTCTCGTCATCATCACCAGCCTTTTCATAAAATTTGTCATTTTCCTTCTACTCACCACAACCACATTCCTCGAATTCAATGAAGATAATAATTGTAATGATGTTGACGACGACGACAAACATGACGGCAATTGTAGTTGTTGTTCATGTTGCTGCTCTTGCTCTTGTTGTTGTTGTTGTTGCTGCTGTTGCAGTAAAAGATGTAATTGTGAGCGACGGTGAAGAAAATGATGAAAAAGTTGTTGCTTTCTCGGGAGAAAGTTTAAGTTGGCGCAACAGTGTCCATAAAACTTGTATTTGTAAAACATGTCGTTGTTGTGGAGGAGGATGTGGCTAAAAAGTTGTTGTGCTGCTCTTAGTTGTAAAAGTAGTAGTTCACCTTGCTTGTTACTCCATCCACCACCACGTTTAAGATTTAGGGTTCCGCCAGTAAAGTGGAAAAAGAAATAAAAGCTTTGATAAAAAAAACCTGCACATCAGCTCAGCAAAAAGAGAAAGTTATTTGGAGAACGCATGTAATAATGTAGACATGTAGTTGACAACATTATTATCATGTTTACTACAGCTCAACAGAAGATAAACATAAAAAAGTTATTTTCTTTGTGTGTCTTTTGCACTCATTCATGTCCCAGTTACACACATACCTACCCTACCTATCTACCAACATGTATTTGTATTCAAACATAATCATTTTTTTTTGCACTTTTTGCTTTTTCTCTCTCCAAATTTTCAGTTTGGTAAAATAAAATCTAAAGTGATGGGACATTAAGAATTGTTCAAAATTTGATTTAAAAAAGTACAAAGTTTATTTTATTTTTTAAATATATTTTTTATTGCTTTGAATTTATCAAGTTGAAAAGTGAAAAAAACCACAAGGGAAAAAAGTGTAATATATTTGATTATTGTTGTGTATTTATTCTAAAGTTAATATGACATGTTGGACTTTTTGTGGTTGTTGTTGAAATTGCAATTGTCTGTTTTCATTATAAAGCTTACTTCTGCATGCCTCCAAGGAATGGTGCAAGAATGTCGATTGGAATTGGAAAGATGATGGTAGAGTTCTTTTCGGCTGAGATGGTGTTCAGTGTTTGAAGATATCTCAGTTGAAGGGCTGCAAAATAAAAAGACAAAAAGCGGTATTATGAAATACATACACAAAAAAAGGAAAGTTTTTTTATAATGATGACATGGCACAAATGATCAACAAGATCAATTACAATTTTACTAAATTACACCATTATTTTTAGTATTATTTATTATTGTTCTACTACTTATTTGAGTGTGGTTTTATTTTTAGCATCATTATCATAATATTCGTAATAAATATCTATAATATCTTGAAAATTTAATGAGGATTTTAGGATCAAGCTTCTCGAGTATCGTTTATTTTTGTCCATGTCTATTTTTAGTTTCATTTCATTTCCGTTTTAAGTGCAATAAGGAGTTTAGGTGAAAGGAAAAAATATAAAAACTATAGAAAGTATATAAAGTGTATAAAAAACGCAAACAAATTGAACTGCTGTTTTTAACTCAACCTTCTTTAAGCATCATCATTATTAAGCGTATACACGCGCTCATTAAAAATTTATCATGGAAAATAAATAAGGTAGGGGATATCTTCACAGTGTAATTACTATACAAACAATCCAAGTGCCAATTAAGACCCACACTTCTTCTTCATTTTAAAGCATATGAACAACATTTTTTTGTATTTTCCTTTGTTGTATTATTCTGTTTACAATTTATACACTTTATTTATTTAATGATACACACGTACTGTTTCACAAAGGAAGAAAGGCAAAACACATAATAATATTGAGCAAGTTAAACATTAGGAAAGAAAAAGGAGAAAGGCACAATAAATGCGTACTCTAACGGAATGTAAATAAATACAGATTAAAAATATATTGCTGCCCGGAAAGAGGAAACCCAATCCAAAAAAAGAAAGAAAAGAAAACCCGTTCCATACGCATTTTCTTTCCCCCTTCTTTTTTTCTCTTTCATTCAACTCAAGAGAAAGATTTGGAGTGGGTGCGGGATAGCTTATATGCATGTATCGTAGGGTAACTTAAGAAGGGGTAAAGAACCATCAACCATCCAAAAAGTACGGCCGTGCTCTGAATAATTCAACCTTCAAGTTTTTGGTGTATATTTTTTTCTTTGCACTCTCTCTTGAGACTTTTATTTCTTTCTCCCTTAATAAATGCTTAATATCAAATATACTATCCTTCTATACTTCTTTTTTTCTTGAAAAAGAAGATTTTGATGGTCTTCTACATGCTGTTCTGTTCTTTGCCTGTTTATCAGAACCCAACCGGTGTGTGGTGTCTGTTAGATAAGAAGAAAAAGGCTAAGTAGTATGCAGGTAACACCTTCAACAGAATCACGTACCAAAATAAATAACGGAAGATACTTCCCTTCTACTATATTTTCCCACTTTTTTCTTCTTCTTTAACTTGCTACCATATCTTTTATCTCTGGACCGCTTTCACGTTTTTCTCTATTTCAAAGCTAAGTGGAGGAAGAAGATACGAAGAAAAAGAAGAAAATAAAAGAGGCAAGTGCAATAAAATATATTCGACCAGTTGAAATAAGAGAAAGTGAAAGCATTGTCCTAATTTACTCGCATGTGGACTTAATACCATGATCTTGTCTAAACTGCATTGAAAATTGTTAACGGGTTGTTCATGTTCAAAAATATACTCAACTTCATTTTTATTTGTCTATTTTACAAGTTTCGCTTTTGTGAATGCGCCCTTTTGAAAACCAGGGACAAAAGCATAGCTTGTACCATTTTTACATGTTAACGCTCCTGCTACTTCTGCTGTTGCTGGTTGGCAAGAATTGAAAATCTCTTGAGTATGGAATGTTAGAATGTTTTTACAAAATTTACCTTAAGTTTGTTTAAAATATTTATGTGGCGCCTGGATCGCCTTCTATCCAAATTCAGAGTCTTGTACATATTTGGTTCATACACACGGCATGCTAGATTGGGTCAAAGATAGATCCCTACTGTATCTATTACACTATCTAAGTCTCGATCATAAAAATACTCGTCCAAGCTTCTATACAGTTTTCTGCTTGTGCTGTGTGCTACTTAAAAACCTAAAGTACTCCAGCTTTCAATCCATTTTTCTATTGTTGCAATTTTTTCTTGCTTGCACTTTAAACTTTAGTCTAAACTTAACATTTTTCTTATTAATACAGAAAGAGCAAGAAAAAAAATAATAAAAAATACGACATACATTTCCTTTTATGTCATGTCATGTCATGACTTTTGACAAAAATCAACATATTTTTAAAAGGGAAACTGTAGAGATTACACTATCCAGAATAGTCTATCCTCTCTATACGCTCTGCATCTATATTGTTAATTGGGAATATATCCTTTTTACTTAAAAAAGGAGAAGAATATCATTAAGAATGCATGATAAGCCATACATAGATACTCGAGTCAGAAAAACTTACATTTCAACTCGCTCCACTTTCACTCCCCATGGGTCAGTAGCTTCGTCCAGAGCAGCTTGCATGGTATGGGAGATTGACTCTCTTTCCGAAAGGATTTCCGCAAGATTCTTGGTCCCCAACACATTTCTGAGGGTGGTCGCAGCCAAAAGTCTCGTCGAATGGCTGGAGATGATGACGACATCATTTTTTTATCATTTTTATTTCACAGAGTTGCAGCAACGTTGAGAAGATCAAATGGCATATATAGCAGTTGTTGATGTTGGAGTTGTTGCAGTCGTTGTCGTATTTTTATATGGAATACAAGAGCAATAAAAAGAACACATTTCAGAAAGAGTCACCAATTTTTGTTTTATAAAAATTTAACATGGTACATTACAAAACATACGTTTCAATATATTTCTAATATTTACATATACACATTTATATATATTATATACATATATTATTTGCAGCATTCCATTAAATTAGTTAGATAAAGCAAAAGCAAGCAAGCGTGGTGTAAGCAATTTAAATAAGTATATTGCGCACACACAAGTTTATTGCACGAAGCCAGAAATGCAGCCAGAGAGAAAGAGATAAAAAGAGTGAAAGCATCAAAGCAATAAAAAAGCTTGTATAGCAAATGGACCATATATATTTTACACACTAGTAGAAAATATATACAAAAAACAGACATGGACACACATATATAGACAGCAGGACAAAGAGACAGAGCATTAGAACAACATTACTTTAAAAGGAGGAAAAGTACATAATTCAACTGCAAATCCGACACAAAGACACAATTCAAGCAAAGAAGTGTAAAAAGGAAATGTTTATTTTTTATTTTCAAGTTGAGACGTACATTTAGATGAGTATGTATATTTGTACGTAAAAAAGCACAGTAAATGGAGAAAGCTCAATATTTTTATATACAGTGTACTTATAAAGATGATGTATAATATTCTTTTTTTTATTTTAAACGCATCTCAGTCAATTCTCCTTTGCACCACTATTCGTCTGGCACGTAGAAGTAGTATCTACCTGATATTCTGTACAATTAAGACAAAATGTTGTAAATAACTTTGTGGCTGCAAAATACTGCTATTTTCAAAATAATTAAGAATCGTAACAGCGACATATTAATGACTAATAGTATTTATACTTTTCCAAAGATAATATTATGCTGTACCTATTTATAAGCGAGTAAAACTACAGAGGAATGTAAAAACCACAACCAAATATTATTCCAATCTAAATCCTAAACTAAAACATTCAAAGTACCTACGAGCATTTCAATTTATACGAAAGAAAAGCAAGGTCGATAGGATATAATATTCCAATTATTTGAATGAAAGCAAGCCCTTCTGTCAAATAAGCTTGTCGCTTGTCTCTGGATCTAACGTTTCGAATCTCTGCTACTGATTGACTGTCTATACAGCTCCCTTCTGCGACGTGGTTTTATTTCGAACTTTCCTTTCATTTACTTTCATATCCACTACTTTGAATCTCATACTTTTGCTTTTATAGCTCAGTTTAATTTATTAAAATCTTCCCTCATTCTGAAAATTCCTATATTTCAATAAATACAAATATTTATCATTATTTAGTTTTTCTTCTTCTTTTTTCAATTTCTAGATTGAGATACAAAAGCTTGTTAAAATGTTAAAAAAGGTATTCAACAAATGAATAGATATCTTTGTTACTTTTTTTCTTTAAAAGACCAAACGAAACATGAAACTGATTCATGATATTTTTTCTCAATGACTTGGTAATACCAAGTTGGTATTCAAAGAGTGAAATAAGCAGTGTTGGTTTATCCATTTCCTATGAAAATTGCAAGTCTCGTAACAAAAACATGCCCAGCTCCTGTGTTTTCTCTGTATTTGACATTTTCCCAAGATAAACATTGACACAAAAGGATTATATTATATTGCTCGTTTTACAACCGTGTTTAATACCCTCCTGTTGGATACACTTTTATAGAATGTTTGTATTCCCTTCTGAAATGAATTTCATCTGAATTCAATTCAATTACGGATGCCGCGTATACATATTCCATCAAAACTGAAATTCCCATGAATTTGCCAGATGACATGTTCTAAATTCCTAAAGCCAATTTTGTTATCATCATCATCATCATCATCATCAACACATGACACAGATTTCATTTGAATGGACAATAATCCTATCTGAGTGTGTGTGAAAGTTTGCTTTCACTGCGGTTTGTACAAATATGTATTTTACAGGTACTTCCACTTTCCCATCCCCAGGGCTTTTTACAGACATCAGGATTTGAAATGAATTTGTAATGCCTTTTGTTCAGCAGTGGTTGTTTTAAATCCATTCTCTATTTTGGATGCGCGCTGGGCGCCCTCAAAAGAAGGGTTGAAGTAAACAAACAATATTTTATGATGATAAACTCAAATTTGTGAGCGGGTTTACTTACGGATAAACCTAGGGGTAAAAACTTTGATATAGGTATATATTTTTTAAACACATAAAGCTTGTACAGCTTATATAAAATCTAGAGACACACACAATTAACAACGCAGCAGTAACAATAACACAGGTATTATATTAGATAGACATAGAAGGTTCTACATCAACAACAACAACAAGTATAACAAATTACTTTTATATAAAAAGTGGTGATATTTTTTGGGGGGGATTTGAAAACGCTGTGGTTTTAAAGGTTAACAACAAGGTATACACAGAAATAAACATTTAATAAATTTTTGGATAACAACAGGAAAATAATATACCTACTGTAGCACAACAATCAAACATGTGTATACTAGTGTACAAGTACAACAATGACAGAGGGTGTGTATCTACTTTTTTTCTTTTGTAGCATTGCTTATTGTTGTATAGTGAAAAAATATTTATTATATAGGTATATAATAATAGGTACACATATAATATGCGCATAATTATTGAGAGAGAGATAGATGAATAGATCATTTGTAAAAAATCACCTGTAATCAACTACGTTCGACACAGCTACTGTGGGATTATACACTCTGTAGTAGACCACGGCATCCACTTTAAATTTTTTTTACGAATAAGGAAAAAAATAACAAAAAATGCATTTAAACTTTTTAGTCAGAAGGATAATTATAATGATAGTTTTGGTAAAAAACAAACAAATTTTATTATTTGTTATTTTTTTTCTTATGTTGTATTATATTTTTTTGCTTTAATATATTGTAAAAATAGGTACATATAATATAGAAAAAATTTATATTATTTTTTGTATACCTGCCACAGTTACGCTATCATGCGTTAAAATCTATAAAAAAGGGGAAAACAACAATAAAAATTCATAGTTAATTATTATTTTTTATTAAAAAAGGAAAGGTGTTCTTAATCAGTTTTATTTTTTAGAGAGAATATATAGAAAAGGTGTTAGGTTAAAAGATAGAGAGAAAGTTGAAGAGAGACATTTTGTGTTATCATAATTTTTTTGTGTTGATAAGGTTAACAGATAGATACAATATATAGAGATGTGTGTCAGTATAATAAGTAGAAGTTATAAAGAAAGGAAATTTCACGGGGAAAACAGTTCGTGTTCGTCAAATATATATATTTTTATGATAGGTGGTTTTGGTGACGGTGTAGTGGTGGATTTCGGGCAAGAAAGTGAGTGAAAAGTGAGAGTAGTGATCTTACAAATTTGTTCAAAGGAATAAACAAATTTGTGAAAAAGATGGAATGTTTTCGACGAAAACTTTTCGTCAGTCTTTAGATTATTAATCGCATCATTTTCCAATTTGAATGCTAATTTAAATTTAAAAACAAAACTTTTTTCGTTAAATTCTCTTTAAAATGCTATTGTATTTAAGGACCTTCCTCTTGTAATGGCAGAAGTAGGTTATATTTTCCTCTTTCCAGATTCAATGTTCATAAAACAGCTAGCCAAAGAATTTTTATGACGTCAGATGAATAAATTGATTATTTATAGCTTTTTATTGTACTACTGCTGCTGCTGCTTGGCTCTTTTCCTAATTTATTACTAAGCTCCCCGTTTTATTTTTTTTGCATCCCATAAAATAAAAAATGCTTTCATTTGTGTAAAAATTGAATGGAAACATGGAAATCGCATTTGCTTACAAAAACATGAAATTGTAATTAGGTATTATGCAGAAAAAGCAGTGGGTGGGAGGGGGTATGCTTTCTCTTTTGATAAATACCAAAAATATCAATTTGGCTTTTTAGATGTGGCGCCTTTGTGTTTACGCTCAATTATATAGTCTACGAGTTTCATAATCAAAAATGGTTCCAGTTTCGTACAAAGTTATTTTAGGCGTAGCCAACTCAACTTTGTTTCAAGTGCTGCTAACGGGATAAAACAGTTTGAAAATATTTATAGCATTTCTCCATGTAATAAACTATTATTACGCACTTCGACCAGAGTGGTCGAGTTGCAAGATATTACTAATTTTAAATTGCATGATTGGCCCATAAACTATCGTCCAAGAAAGATTGGTGGTGGACTTTAGCTATTTATTCGCTAAATGTAACGTCCTCTATTTAATATGCTGCACACTGGAACCTCCACCTATCTGTTTACATGAACTTTTGGGCTGGCTCATGAAAATTTATTTTTTGTCTTTAAATTCATACAAAATGGAAAAGAAGCGATATTAAACTGAACAAGTTGGATTATTGTCCAAAAAGAAACGAGTGTGTGGGAAGCTGGGAAGTGGGAACGAATAGTTCAAAAAAGGACTGTTTTTATTCTTGTTTTCTTGCCGTTGTTTAAAATCTTCATGTAAATTGTTTGGTTAATTAATCATTATTATCAAGTTCATATTAATGATTGAGTGGAGAAAAATTTAATATATTTTTATATTATTTTGGATTCTTTTGTCACATAACATGAATTTCTTTTTTTCATTTCCATTATTAATTATTTTTTTTGCATTGCAATTTTTATTAAAAACTAGTAATCATCGTGGGCGTAGTATTTTTTACGCTTTACGATTAAAAAATACTGGTATATTTATAACTGCATGGATTCAAAAGTCGCGAAAATTTAACGTGCAGAGCAAGCTGTATTTATGCATTACTAACATCTATAAAAAGTAGTTTATTATACCATCATCATTATTTTTTCATCACCATAATTAACTCACAATTCAAAACACTTGTCAAATTTTTTTTCAATACATTTTATATATACACAAGTACATATATTTTGCAACACTAATGCAACTACACAAAAAAATACGTTTTTTGCTGGCCATTACACTGTTGTAATCGTGTAATGTATTTATATTTAAAAAAATATTTATAGGAGAAATATATTTATAATATAAAATTATTATGCGCACTACTTAAAAACTATAGGTTTTGCTTATCTACTAATATACAACATTGCACATTACTTATTACACAACCAATATAATTTAGAATAGTACCGCCCCTCGATCATTTGTGTGAGGGTAACCTTTTCATTCAAGAGAGGTGAAGTGTAATAATATTGATTAATTTACAGGTACACACGTACGAATATATACATGTGTACTTTGTTATACGCTACAAAACTAACTATAATAATAATTATAGTACAAAGTAAAATAAAAAATAAAAAAAAAATAAAAAAAATATTACAAGGAGACAACCAAAAAGCTTTAAATCAAAAATTGACTGATTTTTTTCTATGTACAGAGGTATTTTGAAGTTTGTATCTTTTTTGCAGGTAATAAAATTATAGTTTTCCTACCATCGCGATCGAACGAGTTGAGTATTTACCTCTAAAACTAAATTATTTAAAATTTCAACAACTCATCAGAAATAAATATGAGGTGTTATTTGTTTACAGATTGTATGATTTCTCA
>JAITYZ010003588.1:0-12227 GCA_027744595.1 Paronellides praefectus | reverse complement strand
ATACAAAAGGGGAGTGTACTTTTCCTCTATGTGTATAGGCATGTGTGTGTGTGTGTGTGTTTTCCAATATTAGCCGTAACAATTCTAATTTCCTAAATACTAATAACACACACCGACAATTCTTCACTTTAAAAAAAAGAAAAGAAAAGCAGACAAGGAGAGAAAATGCAAAAAAAAACTGGTGTGAAAAATGAATGTGAAGGAAAAGACATGATGAAAAATAAAATCTTGTTCCCGACGTTGAAGCGTTGTTTGGTAATTTTTTTTGGAGGAAGGTATGAAAAAAAGAGTGGTTGTGTGTGAAAGAGAGAGAGAGAGAGTTCTGTTGAGTCAAAGTTAATGAAAAGAATGCGGCGTTTGAAATGTGCTGACTGTTCCTCTGATGGAATCTCATTCATGCACTTGCACCATTATTATTGCTATTACTCTACCACCACTGCTGCTGCTGCTGCTACCGCTCTCTCTCTCTCTCTCTTTTGCCATTTGGAAGACTTGAGAGATTTTGATTAATTGTTCATGAAAAAAGAAAGAAAAAAGTCGATATGCTCTCAGTGACTAATCACAGGTCATTTATTACCATCAAACCAGTAGCACAGCAACAATGGCAGCAGAGAGTGTCGATATTATAGTCAGCAGTGTACCATACTTGCATTAGCTACATATATACATTACCCACACGGATTTCCATCCGCACACACAACACACACACCCGCAATTCTCATTCAATCCGCTTTTGTGGGCACCGTTCAAAATCAACGTCAAGTCATAATCGGACCAGGATGTAAAAAGTTGAGTGAAACGCAACACGTTTTCACAACCACTTCCTTTTCAAGTGCTCATTTTGAGCTTACACTACCAGTGAACATTCCCAATTCCCTGTAGGGCTCCCACCGTCTCTCCCCCCATGAGTAGCTCATTCACTCCCTCTCATACAGATACACATACACACAGTCATTTACTTTTCGTTAGTCAGTTAAATCCAACGAATTTTCCCTTTTTAATCCCTTTTTCAATGGGAGGATTTCTCTCTCTCTCCCATATTTATTTTCTTTTCTTCAGCCGAGCATCAAAGAAAAATAGAAAAAAATGAGCATCAAGCAAAAGAGGAAGAACTAACGTCTGCTAGTCTCCTTCTCTCTTTTCCCTATTTTTTTCTCGTCTGGGATGTCGCTTTGCCCTCGTGAATTTACCAATAGAGCTTTCTCTTTCCTTTCATGGATGAGTTACGATGGCTGGTACACTTCATGACAGACAAACAAGATTTTCTCTCTCTTTCTTTCTTTTCCCCTGGCCTACTACTACATCCACTTCTCACACACCTTACCTAACATGATGTAATTTTTTTCCCTTCTTGCCTCCCTCTCACAATCACAATTCATTAATTTCCTTTAATCTTCCTATCTTAGCAAATGTGAAGCAAAGCAGTCTGCCATTTTCTTCCGTTTTCCCTCTCTCTCTCTCTCTCTCTAAATCATAATTAACCCAACAGCTTATCAACATCCACTCTCCCATTTTTTATCCAAGTGTCTGAATTGCTTAGCTATGTGTATACCTACCTACATGTATTTGCACATAATATAAATTAGTATTTATCATCAAAAGATGGAATGATGTTATGATAGAAATTCTCAAAAGAGAAAGAGAAAAGGATATTTGACAGGACTACTAGAGAGGGAGCAAGCCTTTTGCAAACTGCCTAACAAACGTGGTCGACGATTGATCAACAAGAATATTTATACACGTCACTGCACATACCATAACATACATATATTTATGTATTCCTCCTAATGTTTACTTTCCCTAATTACAACAACTCACATAATCATAATATAAATCCTCTGTATTATTATTATTATTATTATTATTATAAGCTGTTATGTTAAAAGCACTTTTTACTTTTTCATCAAAGTAATCATCATATATTTTTCCAAATGATTATAGCAAGAATAATCAATCATCCTTCTAGCTTTTTTCTAGCTCATCTAGTCTCTCACACACACAAAGCTACAAAGTACACAAAAAATAATTAAAGCAAAATGGAAAGTATTTTATGATTTAGGTGATTGACCCATGAAATGGCCCGAAAAAAAATATTCCTATTTTTCAAAACTGACTTTCATGTTTTAGTAATGTTGCTACTATTTCTGCTCCTGTACATTTACTGTCGGGCTCAGGAATTCAGACCCTAAAATTCCAAATGTGATTTTTAAAAAGAAAAGAAGAAAAAGAAATGCAAAGTGTTTTATTGCTTCCCTCTGTTGCTGTGTGCCTTGTTGTTTTGCTTTGCACTTTGTAGTAGTAAATGAGCTCTGTGAACAGAGTCATAAAATGTAGAAAATGGGGGAAATAGTTTTGTCTCCATCAAGATATCCCCTTTTAATGCATTTAACGCTGGAGCAACAACAACAATGATAATAATAACAACAGAAAATTGTGTAGCAGCATACCAGCAACATTAAAGGAGGAACAAGTCTCATCATCAGCATCATCGCCAGAGAAAATTATTATTGGGTGTATCAAGGATTCATTTCTGGTGCACGGAACACTTGGAACACAGTTGCAGGTTTTTTTAGAGGAATGATCATTTGATCATCATATCCGAGTATTTCAGTGTGTGTGTGTGTGTGTCCTTGGATTTTTGAGTATAGTTGTTTGTCTAACAAATTTGCCTATTTTGTTTGATTGTCTTTTTTTCGTGATGTGATGATGATTGAATATGGAATATAGTATGCCAAAGTATTGGCAATGCCAATCGGCTTATAATAGCTCATATATAGCTGCTTTGCAACCAAATCCCACAAAGTACTCTACTGTTTTTTTTTTGAGTAGCTTATTATTCGGGTTTTAGTAGTAGTATCGCTACTTTTGTACTTTGCTATATTTTTTGGCTAGTTTATTATTAAAATGTTTGTTATTATTGCGCGAGTATATATATTATATATAATGGTGTATAATATACACAAAAAAATAAACGCTTAGAGCACAGGCATTATAATCAGTTGATATCGTTATCAAGCTCATCATCAGCTGAAGGAATGGAATGGCGTTTTTTGGAGGTCCCTTGTTCTTGTGCCATTGATACTGCAATGTTGCTATTACTGCTGCTGCTACTACTACTCGTGCATATTATTATTATGGAGTGCTGGTTGATATGATGCGGGATATGCCTTAAGTAAAAAAGGGAGACTGGGGAGTTGTAAAACGAAGCTCTCATCTTATTTCCACTGCTGCTACTACTACTCCAGCTATTATTACTACCACTCGGATAGCTTTCCAGCTTTATAATAATATATTTTTATACGCATAATAGTAATAGTTTTAGGCATCGTGTTTTTTTTAACTGGGCACACATACACATGCATGCATACAACATCACAACAATATTTATTGGAGGCAAAGGAGAAAGGGACAGAACCGATGTAACCTTTATAGTAAATGGGACATTATTACAAGTTCTTCTGGCGGAGAAGCCAGGCCATGTTACTACATGGCAGCTAGAGACACTAGACACATGATTGCGATGATGATAATGACGTTGCCGCATGGATGGAGGGAGAGAGAGAGAGAGAATGCATATGGGCTCAATTTAATGTGAGATATGAGCAGGATAAAAGATGCTTGCTTTCCTTTATGGTCCAGTTTACTTTCCTCCCTCTCCCCCCTTCTTTCTCTCTCTCTCTCATTGCACTGTTGTTGTACTATACACTACTCTGAAGCAAATGAACCTCCATCCATCTCGGAAAATTTACTCCAGGAAAACGACAAAGATGATGGCCATGATAACACATTTTGTGCATCTTTTTCCATTTCCAGACGGCGAGAGAAGAGAGGTGAGAATGAATGGGAATGACTCGTTTTTTCAAGTTAAGAATTGTAATTGGAACAATAAAGCTAGAATGAGACTGGCCTTCCCAAAATAGGTTTTCTCCCCAACACAACAAATCTTAACATCAAACAAAGTGTAGAATCTACACTCTGTGCACTTTGCTCTCTAACAATATACTCCTTGAAAAAGGGTGCACTTTATGAGCACCATTTTTTTTGTTTTATGTAGCATTTTTTTTGTTGGATTAATTTTTTTGGGGGAAGCTTGACTCCTGTTGACTTTATATCCCTTCGTCACTTGATATTTATGGGAATGAAGATGAGAGTCAAAAAGCTCTCCAGTTGCTATAGTTTTCGTTAAGGAAGTCACCTTTTCTACGTGCATGAATATAAAACTCGTCATTTCTACCATCACCACCACTAAACCATTTAAGCTGTCTAAATTTGGAAGAAACGATGAGAGAGAAAAATAATATTTTTTACTGCTCTCTCTCTCCCTCTCACTTCATTACAGCTTTCGTTTAAAATAAACAGGAGAGGAGTACAAGAACTAAAAAAGAGCAGTGCAGAGAGAGAGAGAGAGAGAGAGCTCGCATTAAGAGAAGAAGAAAAAAATCCACTCGCCTTCTTCTTGTACCGAAAAAAACTCATAATCATAGTATTATTATTCGGGTTGTTCTTGCAAAGAAGATTTTTTTTCTTTGTGAGTGAAATGGTGGATATATGATACCACTTGCACACTTGCGTCTCTCCATAATATACATGTCTACTATACCTCCTCCATGATGAAGAAATGAGTAGAGCCAGCAGTCATTTCCTCGCTCCTCTTTTTTATTTTTCTCAAAGGATCTGATTTTATTACTCCATCCTCCAGGACTCTCTTTAATACTTTCCATTTAGACAAAGAACTGTGCATAATAATAATAGCACATACACACACAAGTATATTATATATAACAAGGCATGAATGAGGCCCAAGAAGACAAAAAGAAAGGAGTAAAGTGGCTTTTTGGATTGCCTTTCAGAATAATTCCTCCTCTCAAAAGACGAACACAAGGAAGAAGAAGTGTACGTACACGTATGCCTGCATGTAGCAGTAACAATGCAAAAAAAACGATTTACATACATACGTATGCATATATTATATTTTTATGCATGTAGTAAAGAGATGGGGAAGGGCATTTATGTACACGTTGATGATGTGGTGCGTGTAGTAGAATATATCGGAGTAGGAGGAATGAATCCGTGTTCTCCTCAACGGCCATATATACATATTATATTGCATAGCTTTCTGGTCATCATCTATTTATCTGACCCCTGTAGAGTTTTTCCTCAAGCATTGCACGCAAGATATATACATGTATTATTATATGTATGTGTGTGGCTTTTTTGATACACTTTTTTTTACTGGATACAGCGTACCACACACAAACTACAAAAGCATCCTTCCCATCTCTGCTCGTAAAAATCCTTTTTTAGTGACATGGACCAACACTTAAAATGGTCACTACATCATCACTCAATGAAGCCTTTTATGTTTCCGGTTCGTGTTGGTGAATATTATGTACGTACTTCCCAAACGAATTACTGGCTACTACTCGTCGACTACACATCGTCCGGATGGACTAGGAATATCTATTTGTATGCTAATTGAGCAAGTGGCTTGGCATTTTCGTGGAAAAGTTACAACGCCAATTTCAGAGGCCATATTATGTATTTGGATTAGCTAACTAGAAAGGCTACTTGCAGGATCAACCAGGTATAAAATAATTTTGACATTAAGCTGATTGCGGAGGCAAGAGTAGCATGCTCATTTATAACGGGGTATTTCACAAAAAATATATACATGGTAGACAGTGCAAGATTACAATTTTTCATTATTTTCATGTGTGACTCAACCCAGTAAAGTGTGTAATGTAAAAACGTCAAATGTTTTGGGTTTGGTTCATTGGTTTTTCACATGTTTATTTGTTTGGATAGGGTGGTGGGTGCAGACAGGGGTCCTCTCTCACATAACTTGATTTCCTTTTTTCTCTCTCCATCTCTCTCTCTCTCTGGGTTCTTGTAAAATATACTGTTGGTAAGAATTAACTGCATGTATGCATGCATGCCAGAGAGTTGTCGTGCAACACACACACTTATCGCCGTGTAGACTCCCAACGGACGTCCTTTCACATTCAAACAAAAGTGACAAAAAGTCAGTCAGTCTGTTTTTGTATCTATATCTCTGTCTCCGTTTTATTTTATACTTTTTTCAAAGATTTTGGTTTGTTCACAGTTTCCCTGTTGAGTTGGATGATGATGCTGATGCAATAGTACACACGCTTCTCTTTCTTTTGTGTTGTATGGTATGCATGCATAAATATATTATCATGATCGGGATCAGTTTTCCTTTTAAAATCCTCAACAAAATAGAGGTACAGATGTGTGACCTCCCTCACTCGCTCACTCACTCTAATATTCTCAAGAGACTCTTAAAAACATTTTACTTCACTTATTTCCCAATTTCTCAATAATAATTTTTTTTGGGGTCATATTCCTTCAAAAATGGAAAATCTCGTTGTTGTTGTTATTATAGGATGGGTGGGTAGTGTTATGTTATGATTATTATATGCATGCATATTATATACTCTATGATGAAGCAACAGAGGAAAGCTGGTGTTCAATTTTACTTCAAGTGTTTTATTTGTGAACGTTTTGTAGGATTCCAAGTCAGCCACTTCCATCTGCACTCCTCTCCCAAAACCTCACACCATTACAATCAGCATATTACTGTAATTTCATCATGCAATCTATCTCTATATCCCTCAGTTTAATGCAATCATATTTTTTTTTCATGAACACAAAAAGACAAGCCACAGCTACAAACAAAATTATTAACACAGATGACAGAGAGAGAGAGAGAGTCAAAGCTGAATACACAAAACACAACAAAGTATATTATCCAGCAGAAGTAATATTATTATTATTATTTATTATCTTGGCATTTTACTTCAAAACATGAGGGCAAAAAAAGGATCTCTCTCTCTCTCGTTTTTATATGGAACGACGATTGACGCAAATTCAGAAGTTGTGTAAAATATTTTGTTTGGGTTTCTGATTACCTACTTCCCGCCTTTCGTAAAGCCAAAGGGAAATGAGTAAAAGTGAGTTAACGTTGTAGCAAAGGTGTGCTAATGCTGATATTGCTGATGAACTGTGCAAAACAATGCCTATGGTAAGTGTAGTGGTAAATTTGAAGGTTGGTTGTTTTGGATTCTTGAAATCTCTGCCCGAAAGAAATGTGTGTTAGTTTGGTAAAAAAAAATTGTATTGGGTGTAGTGCTGTTTGAAACTAATAGTTAAATTGGAAAATGTTTTGGCTTTCTTTGATGATGCTTTGATGTATGGATGGATGGGCAAGTCGAACATGGAAAATAATGAGCTTTTGTTATGATGTGTGCAGGTGTCCTTTGCATAAAGGCATACAACAGAGAGAAAGAGAGAGAGAGATGAGCTTTGGAATCACTTAACTTGATTGATATATTTGACGCGGAGGGCACTTTACTCACTCACTCGGTTTTTCTCAGTGACGAATGACTTTGCTGCTTTTCACACATGAGAAGCCATTCAAAAGAAAATGATTGAATTATTTCTTTTTCCCTCTCCATTTTACCGTTCATTTTGAACCTCTCTATCACATCGCTTATATATAAATATACAACTCTGGAAACACACGGGTCTGCTAGAGGCGATCGCTTTGAGAGATTTTTTTTTCTCTGTGATAGTTTGTGAGCGTGTGTGTGTGGAAAAGTGGACATTGGACAAGATCCTGAAAAAATCTGCCAGTTTCATTTCATACATCATCATCTTTCTCGTTTTGGACGAGGGAAGCTGTCGTCCTCCACGCCACTCTCAATACTCCTCCTCCACTTCCAACATCACCACCACCACCACCACCGCTCGGCACATTAAAATTATTTTTGTCAATAGGAGAACGGGATGAAAGACTGAGCAAACAAGTGGAAATCAATTTTGAATGTGTACTTACGTTTTGTCGTTGAGCACACACAATTCAAAATCAGCCAGCCAGTCAGTCAGTCAGGCATACCATTCTTCTTCTCGTCTCCATCTCCCAAAAATCTCACTCATTCCACCCAAAACTACAGAAACTCAATTGTGATTCAACTGCGAACTAGCAAGGCAGTGGCAGAGGCAGGCAAGCCAGTGAACGTAAAGTAAACTCTGTGCTCTCTATGCTCATTCCACTATGCTAATTTCTAATGCTAATACTCTCTGCTAATATTTTAATGTAACTAAACATGCTACGCGTGTGTGTGTGTGTGCGTGGAATGGACGAACTAACATAAAACGAGTAAAAGTAAACACTTTCATCGTCGACATTATTATCATCATCGTCAGCTACCACCAACCAATGCGGGAGTATATACTTTTCCATTTTCTGCTCTTTCCATCCAGCTACATTTTTAAGTACCAAGCATTATTTTGCCAAGCTCATCATACCGAGAAATAAAAAACCAACTCTTTGACAAATCTATATACATATGTATAGGTGTATACGATACCTTATTTGGTTGCTACTGGCACTAGTTGGCGTCATCCCCATGGAAACGGCCTCTCTCTCACTCTCCCCTGATGTCATTGTCGCTTTTGACTAGTCCTCCTAGAAACGCTCATATAGGTAATCATGTAATATTATTATTTTACTCGGAAATTTCTTCCGCGTGGACGTTCTTCCAGCAAGGTAGGTATATATATTTTTTTCTATAAAATTTTATTGTCTGCCTCGTGTGTGTTATTTTGTTCTAGTGTTGTTGCTACACACATACATAAGCACTCTGAGAAGAGCAGGCAGAGTGATGCTGCTTCTGCTGCTGCTGCAGATTAGGACAAATGCGGTGGAACGCAAAAAGCAGACTGACCAATCTGCCAACTAATAAGACGAGAGGAAGGGACGTGTTTGCATTACAGACGGGGAATTTCAACCATCATCGCTCAAACCAAACTCAACTCTCTCTCTCTCTCTCTCTTTCGCCTTTTCTTTCACTCTTCAATGTAGTCAGTCAACACCACAAAAAAATAAAGCTCACTCACTCCCTACCTCACTCATTCTCTCTTCTTGTTCTTCATCTGGAAATGATAAGGCTTATGATGATGATAAGGCAACCCCTTCCACATGAGTTACCTTTTTCTTTTTTTAGTTTAAAGGAAGGAACAAGAATAAAAAAGAAAAGTGGGGAAAAAATATTGTTTTGGTTGAGTGGACAAAAAACCGTTTGTTGTTTTTTATATTTACTACTACTTTTGTTCCATTAAGACATGGTGTGGCAAAGTGTTGGCGCTGATAATGTAGAATGGTAACTTGACGAAACGAAACTCAGTCAGTTAGTTTATTTTTTTTCCAGTCCACCTACATCTGTTTTTTTTAAATTGCCGTCTACAAAAAATAGGAGCACAAACTGAACGCTCTTATTTCTCTATCTAATTTTCTGTCATTTTTATTCCAAGCTCAGCGCCGAAATAATAACAACAGTGTACATAATATGTGGCAGTTTAGCAGCAGCAGCAGTCCACTTTATTTTTATTGTCTCCCGTTTCCTCCTCCTCCTCCTTTTCATTTTCATTTCACTTTTTTCTCTCTCTCAACTTTTATGTATGAGCGGCTTCAATCTTTAAATAAAAAAGAAGGATTCTCCCACTTGTCATTTTCGATATAATTTTCTGAGGGGCATTTATTTTATTTTTTTTAGCTTTTCTCTGTAAAATAAACCTAAATGTTTTCCACATTTGCAATCAAAAACGAAAATGTGATACTAGGAAACATACAGCACATTAAAAAAAATCCATGACTAAAGCTTTCTTGGGAACTTCACCCTCTTTTTTTCTTTAAATGATTCAGTTTCTGAAGAAGAATTTTTTGTATATGATCTTTATCCTCACATGAGCCAATTCAAATGGGAAACTAAAAGGACATGACACAAGAAGACAAGGAGCAGAGGATTTTATTTTGTGGAAGAAATACTGGAAACTCGACCAAGAAAAAATAATAAGAAGAATAGTACAACATTTTTTTTCATAATACAAAGCTTCGCGTCCAAGAAAAAAATATATATTTATTTGGTTGATATTCTCCCAAAAAAATTATAGCAAATGTTGCACCACCAATAGATCTAATAAAAAAATATAAAAATAATAATAAAAAACATTTTTTTATCCTTCTTTTTGAATATTATAGAATGAAAATTGTAATATTTATTTTTTTGGATGGTGGTGTGTGGTGGTACTCCCTCAGGAAATATTTTTGGCTCTGTGTCATATTAATATGTCGGTACACATATAATATAATATTTGAATGCTTTACTCCTACACCACTTGATATTTTGTTGTTGTTGATGATGATGATGAAATGATGGTGGTGTCCCACCACCACTACCGTCGTCCCCTTCTCTACTCCTCCTCCTCCACCACCATCATCATCATCATCATCAACACCACCACCACGAAAACACACTGCCTTCTTGCTAGTTGTAGTCGTCCTCGTCATCATCATCATCGCCCTCCTCATCCTCATCACAAGAGGCACAAAAAAATGTCTACCAATTCATCATGCCCACATATTTTTGCACAGCATGTGACTATCCGGCTCATAAACAACGAAACGGCTGTGAGACTCTCATTCTCCTCTCCCCCCCCCCCCCCTTCAAAAAAAACACAACGTCTATCTGTTGAAGCGCAAAAAAAATGTTCTCTCTCTCTCTATTTCTTAAACTCGACTTGTTCTCTGGCCTGGTTTCCTTTTCAGAGAAGTGGAAAGGAGCAAGAAGCCACCACCGCCACCATCACCACTGCTGTGCAGGGAGAGCGAGTGGTACTTGAGTTGCCTGAGAAGGGAAATACATATTATTATTATTATTAAATTTATCAGGGGAAGAAAAAGATGGAGATGAGCAGACATAGAAAGAGGCATTTTTTATGGAGATATGAATATGATGCAGGCAGTAATATTTCCTTCTTCTTCTTCCTCTGCTCCTTTACTGCTGCTCAGTGTTCCTTTACGGCCATTCCTTTGATTTCACGCTTTGTTCTTTCAATTATCATCTCATTGTCAGCGAAACCAGCAACCCGGAGAAATAAAGGAGCTGCGAGAGAGAGAGAGCCGCTGCTCTCATAAACTTGGCAGCAGGGAACGGGAAGACAGACAGAGAGAGAGAGAGAGAAGAAAAAAAATAGTGAAAGAAAGAAAATGTCTGAGAATAAGAAGATGACGACTACAAAAGAACAATGATGCACAAGAGCAATGCATGGAGTCCCCCGTCCAATGGCCTGTTATTCCATCTCTTACAAAACAACTTTGCAAGAAAATTACTTTATTTTACTTTTTTTGTCTATTTTTATTTTTTTTCCTTATCATCATCATCATATCTTTTATTTTTTGTCAAGTAGTCAACTGGAATTGATCAAGTCATTGAACAAAAAAACTGCCGTTGTATATCTTGTTGTTGTTATTATTATTCTTTCTTTTTAGTGGGTGGGTATTTTTTTGGTAACAAAATGTTTCTTCAAAAGAAAATGAGTACACATAAAGAGGAGTCAAAGATGTACACGTATGTATGCAGTTGATGTTCATGCGAAAAGCTTATTTTTTTGATGAGATGACTCTTTGCATTTCGGTTTATAAATATTGTGTTGCCTTTTTTCGTAGCTCGCGAATCATCATGTTTTTTTTACTTTAATA
Source organism: Paronellides praefectus (assembly GCA_027744595.1). NCBI lineage: Eukaryota > Metazoa > Arthropoda > Collembola > Entomobryomorpha > Paronellidae > Paronellides > Paronellides praefectus. The sequence goes on along the minus strand of JAITYZ010003588.1, from coordinate 667 downwards.
ACAAAAGTCCTGACATGCATAATATTATATACGTGCATATGAGCATATGTATAAAAATTCTACTTTGTAATGAATCTGTCAAAGTGGAGCAAAACTATGGAAATGGTCAAAAATGTAAATAAAACAAGAAGAGGATGAATATCTTAATCTGTTTTGTAATCCAATTCTGTATGCTATTTTTTTATTGCATTTGCCTGCCTGCCTGCAACATTTAAAAAAAATAAAAGATTATACATCCTTTAAAAACCTCCAGTCCAGTCACAAACTCACAATCATGCTAATAATAATACTAATAATCTCAACGAGGCTAATCGTATATCAATTCAAGATGATAACAGGGAATGACTACGGACGGATTAAAAAACATGCATGGTATATTATTATTACTTTATTACCATGTGCACACTTGGTTGCATACCTACTTGTGTATATTAGGTCGCCGTCTCATTCATTTTCAAGCAACATTCTTTCCTTTTAATTCTTTTCATCTTTTGACCTCTCTCTTCATCATCATCTCATTCCACATGCCAAGCAAAACTGCGCGCTGCTGCTCCTTCCACAAAACTAATTATGCCCAAAACCAGCCAAATTGGTCAAGTTGGTAAAATATTTTTTTATATGTACCTAGGCATATATATATATAATATTATTTTGCATGCTTCCCAAC
>JAITYZ010003587.1:0-11157 GCA_027744595.1 Paronellides praefectus | reverse complement strand
TCACTTTCTTAAACCTTGTCCAATTGCTTTAAACTGAGGCAGAAAGTCTGCATTGTTTGGTGACAAATTTCCACCAATATCAGCCATCTTGCCAGCAGTTTAGGTATATAATACACAGTGTGTGTATTACACTTTTAAACCGGAATTAAGTAATTATCGACTATTAGACCACTCCTTCCACACCGTCGCTAATTTTTATTGTATCTTCACCTTTTATTAAAATTTTCACCTTCTCTGCTCACAAATTGTGAGTCACAGTTCTTCTTCATCTTTCTTAACAGCCGTCAGACAAGCTGGAGATACGTTGCTGTATATTGTTGTGTTGTGATCAGATGTTGAGGGGGAGAGATGGTATAGAGGTGGCACTGAGCAGTATACCCCTGTCCGTGGAATGTGATGCCGCACTCACCCAACATCATCTTTTTTTCATTCTCTCAATACAACAGACTGACTGACACGGCTCTGCCTTCTTGCCTGCCTGCTTTTCTCAACCTGAATGCATGCAGCAGTTTTGTTCTTTTGTTGATATATTTTTGTGTCTACAAACAAGCCTCAATCTCGTTCTTTCTGTGCCTAAGCCTTTGCTGATGATGATCATGTTCAAGTTCAACAGCCAGCGAAATGTTCCCTCGTCTATTTTTCAACTATCTTTGTTAATTAAACCAGCTAGTAAATGTGCATCGCAACTATAACTAGACTACGTCGTTGGAATGATGTTGTAGAAGAAAAACCACCCCCGGTAATTCTACAAAATGGAACGAAGCAATAACACTGACAGATGGGGTGGTGGTGGAAATAGAGCTGGGAGCCCTTACAGGAGGAGAAGTCACAGTCACAGTCGTCGGATCGATCGGAAAATAGGCTCTCCCACCAATAAACGGAAAAGAAGCAGGAGTGGGGAAAGGAATGGGTGGGTAAACAAACATGACCGTAATCATGCTAGAAGGACAGACCATCCCTTATTCTTGTCACCGGGGAAAGATAAACATTACAATCACAACAACGACCGTCGACATCACAATGATCGTGATCGTGGTGACCATCGTCACATTCATCACAGAAGTAGGGAACAACTTAATAAAAAGATGGATGAAAAGCGGAGTGGATCCTCGTCCTCGTCATCAGTATTGTCCCCTCCTAAGAGTAAATCGTTCACGGCGGGGAGAAGGAGTGGTTCCAGAAGTCGTGATATCATCACTGGTTCCAGTAACCATCGCCATCGTAGTGACTCCCGCATCCCCGCCCAACACTATCATCACCAACCGCATAATAATAAACCAAGTGCTCTTGATAACCGTGATACAAAGAAGCGTGATCATGATGATTTTCAAAGTAATAGGAGTAGTAGTTCGCCTTCTAAACCTACACATCAACGTAGGCAACAGCGTGACTCCCGACCAAGTGCAACAGATGTAACAGTAAGCAGTAAAGAGAGTAAAGATAAGGATAGATGTACGGTTATGGATAATACTATTTCCTCCGGTGATAAACACAAACCCACATCCACCACTAATGGTGTGTTCAACCACAAGAGATCTCTCGGCTCCAAGTGCAATGTGCAGGTAAAAGGCAGCAATAAAGATTGCAAAGATAAGCCCAAAAGTTTGACGATGATATCGTCTCCCAACAAAAGACGGAGGTCGGACGGGAGAGAGGGAAACACTAATCACTGCAAAAGACTTCATCCGCCCATTTCAAAGCGGTCAAAATCTCTGAATTCCGCTTTGCCACCCATAAAGTGTTCCACCTCCACAATTGCTGCCAGAAGGAAGCAGAGAGCTTTGTCGTCTTTCACTAAAGCGCCAAACTCCACCAAGCAAATCAAGTCAAGGAGGTCCCCTGTGCCCGCACATTGCAAAAAGCCCCGGGTACCTGCGGAGAATGGACTGCCCAACTCGTCTTCTTCCTTGCCAACAACTTCTTCATGTACGACAGTTTCTGTCACGGTGTCATCATCAACTACCAAAGTGACGCTGGATGACCTCAACGGTAACAATAATACTGCGGACGAGTACGATGAGCTAATTCAAGTGGAGAAATGGGTGAGATCAGCGCCTGATGAGCTTTATTATAGCCGCCAAGTTGATGGGTAAGTTCACAAAATACACAGTTTATTTTGACGGACATTTAACACTACACACATATCTCTATCCACATCACACATATATTTTATAATTTCTCTCATGATTATATTTTTTTTAGTTACACAATGGCTACTGATAGGACGCAAACTTTGTGTGAAAAATTTGAGACGGGACTGTTGGTGAAACCAAAGGTTGCTCGAGAGGAAGCGGAGATGCTTGGCGAACAGAAGATGGCAGAGTTGGCTCAGAGTTGTGGTTCGAATGGCCGTTGTGACGAGGATGACAGTGATTCCTCATCTTCCAATTCTGATTCATCCTCGTCTGACGAGGCAGATAAGTTGAGCATGACACGAAGTGACAGTGCTAACAGGGAGCTGGAGAGGAGAAAGAAGCACCCCAGGCGACTGCATGAGGAACTTTGGCACAATGATCCGGGTCTCATGAACGATGGCCCAGTTTGTCGTTGTAGCGCAAAGGCTCGCAGGTTTGGTATTCGACATGGCTTCTATCCTGGGGAGGAGAGGATACCACCCTGCAATCAGTTTTCGAACAATAAAAATCGCCTGTACCACTATAGAATCACCATATCCCCTCCCAAAAACTTTTTGATAAGCACACCAACCGTGATAAACCACGATGGGCACGAGTACATTTTTGAAGGCTTCTCTATATTTTCTCATTACAAGCTAGACCTGTCCTTGCCTGCCTGTAAGGTCATTAGATTTAACATAAAGTACGACGTTTTTGTGGCGGAAGAAAGATTCCCAGAGTCTTTTTGCGTTAAGGAACTGCTCCTCTTCGAGACTTATCTATTTCGTGAGATTTTAGAGCTCGTAGATTTGAGATATGATTGGAATGAGGAGACGGGTTGTTCCCAGTTTCATCTGATGCCGAGATTTGTTCGCCAGCTGCCTGATAACGGGCAGGAGATTTTGTCCATGAGCCGAGTGCTCATTCATTTGCTCAAAGGGGATCGAGAGCTGGTCAAGGAGGAGGACCTGGAGAAACTCTACACTGTGGACCAGAGTGAGTGGCAAAACTTTGCTGACCGTCACAAGGGCACAATTGTAACCAAATGGGGAATGAAACCTTGTGCCATTCGGGTGGACCAAATTGATCGAGAGGTGGATGTGGATGAGAAGGACGAGGGTATCCCTTTTCCATTAATTGTACATTTCGGCATTCGCCCTCCCCAGCTGTCTTACGCTGGAAATGCGGGCTACCAAAGAGCTTGGCGCAGGTATGTCAAGTACCGTCACTTGCTGTCGAACATGCCAAAGCCGTCACCACAGGACAAGCTCAAGTTGTTGCAAAAGGAGTTGATGCTGCAGGCAATGCGCACTGCTTCCGACATGAAAAGAGATGTTACAGTTGCAATTCCTTCAAAAGGCTTTCGAACCACTGGCATTTGTTGTGATCTGGTTCAGGTAAAAGAATTTTTTTTAGTACCACTTTACTTTACTGAATTCAATCAACTCAAATGTTTAAAAAAAATTATAAACAGCACGCCATGCTAATACCGGTGTTGATGGCTCATTTGAGATTTCACAAATGCCTGGAGACCCTGGAAAGTCGTATGGCTTACCCGTTTGAAAATCGTTACCTTCTTCAGTTGGCAATGACACATCCAAGCTATCGCGAAAATTTTGGCACGAATCCTGACCATGCACGAAATGCACTTACCAACTGTGGTATTCGACAGCCGGAATATGGTGACAGGAGGATACACTATGCATCCACAAGGAAAAGGGGTATCAACACTCTAATCAACATCATGGCCAAGTAAGAAAACGTTAACTTTTATAATTTAATGTTATTAATTTTGCTTTGTATTATCATTCGAATGTTAAATTTTCCATAAACATAGTAATAACTTGCTTTTAATAACCAACTTACATATTATGTACTTGCTTTGATAGATTTGGTTCAATCAAGGAGAAGGAATCTGGAATCACTCACAACGAAAGACTAGAGTTTCTCGGCGACGCCGTAGTAGAGTTCACCACATCCATTCACCTTTTTCATATTTTTCCAGATTTGGAAGAAGGTGGTCTGGCAACATACAGAGCTGCTATTGTTCAAAATCAACACCTTGCAGTGCTAGCTCAAGTAAGAGTTCATTCTCAATAACTGTTTGCTCGTTTTCATAACTTGAGATGTTAAAATAATTGATCATATAATAATAATGTACTAATTTTGATTTGATAGGCCCTGAACCTAGACCAGTACATGCTATATGCCCACGGGAGTGACCTTTGTCATGACTCCGAGCTGCGACACGCAATGGCTAATTGCTTTGAAGCCCTGATGGGAGCCTTGTTTTTGGATGGTGGTATTGATGTAAAAAAAACATTACCAACATGTTTACAACAAATATTGTTAATAAATTGTTACCGTTGCGTTATTACTGCTGCTGTATTTTTTTTCTCAGGCGGCTGATCGAGTGTTTGGGACCACTCTATTTGGAAACGATGCTGTTCTTCTGAACTTGTGGGCGAACTATCCGAAGCATCCTCTGCAACAAGAGGAGCCAACCGGCGACAGGAACTGGATTGAGTCTCATGAGGTGCTTCAGAAACTTGCCGAGTTTGAGTCCAACATTGGAATACCCTTTAATCACATTCGACTTTTGGCGCGAGCGTTTACCGATCGCAGCTTGGGTTACAATAATCTGACAAAAGGCTCAAATCAGAGACTGGAATTTCTTGGAGACACTGTTTTGCAGTTGATCTCATCGGAGTACTTATACCGCCACTTTCCAGACCATCATGAAGGTCATCTTTCTGTACGTCAGCAAAATTTAGCTTTACTCCACTTCTTTATATGCATGGAAACATAATTATTAACTGAGTGATCATTTGCAAAAATGTTGTATAAATTAATAAACTTGGAATCTCTGCTGTTTGCAGCTACTGAGATGATATCATTTAAATATCTGTCGTCATGCATGTCTGTCGGTCTGCCAAACCAACAACTTATTCTCAACAATGTATACTGTTTACATACTTATTCAATACTTACCTACGCAATATTCAGGTATTGTGCCTGGTAGAATATCCATGAAAATGGTTCAATTCTTGGCGTAAAACTTTTTTTTATAAAATGCGTCGGTCCGTACCATAATTCGTACATATTTAAGTCTCTGTTAGCTGGAAGCTGCAGGTACACATTACAAAATTCACGCCCATGTTCTTAGCCCTTACAGCATAATGAATAATTTTATATATATGCTATATGCTCATCACGAATATGACATGACATATTCGGTGACCCTCCTTTCTAAATCAACAGTCAACTTTTTATATACATTTGGTGTTTCGTCAGCCCGTTTACCCACTTTTGTTCTTATTACAAACTTTACTTACTACAACGATTTTAAGTATTATTACAATATTACAAAGATAACAAACAACCTCTAGAAATATGTTATGTGAAGGATGAAAATTGTTGAAAGCTTCCGTATTTACGCTACTGATTCGTATTATTTTACGAAATAAATAGATTTATGATTGTTTATATTTAATATAGACAGATAGTTTTAAGTTAATGTGTTAAAGTGCTAGCTAGACGATTGATCCAAAGGATTTTTGTTCCGATATTAATAATTTGTTGTTGAAAAACCAAAGTCCTGAGATAATATTATGCATAATATTAAGCAATTTCAGGTTCAGTTTGTATTTAAAGTATTAACTACTGATGGCTGTTACATAAAATATTATTACTCAAGTGTACCATTCTCTCACACACGAGCAAAGCATACATGTTCTAGACTGAATGCAATTACTACAGACATGCATTTAATCTTAAAAATAAATTTGTGATAAACCAAACATTTTTTGCTTATGGTTTTGTGAAATCATGGAAAGCTCATTAAAATATAAAGTGAAATTTGTACTTTTCCTTTTTGTGTAACTTTATTTTCATTCTCTCAAACCATCACACTTATTGTACCATGATAATTTTACTAGCAAATTCATAACTACATTTCCAAACTGTCTGTGGGAAATTTAGATTCAAAATAGATTAACTGTCAACCTCTCAATCAGCTGGTGTCCTCTGTGCTGTGAACTCTTAGCTTTTTGTTTTGCATATATATAACCCTCTCGGTGGTGAATGTGAATATTGTGATAGAATTGTTCAGTTTTTTATTGTTTGGTGTGCTTGTTTTCTAATAACAGTACCTACCTACTACATTATGTTTTCTTAGAAAACTTTTTAGCAATAATGTTTTTTGGCGAGCTGAGTTTAGTTGGGGTAGGATTTTTAACGTGAATTCCTTTCCTAGTAGTAAATTATAATTTAAATGTTTCTTTCGAAACTTATAGAATACAAATACAGTTTCGAAAGAAAATAAGGATGGCAAGGTTCCCTAACGACTCAATTGTGTTCTTAAAAGAATGGTTATATGAAAACAGGCTAAACCCCTACCCCAGCAAAACTCAGAAAATTCAATTGGCCGAACAGACCAAATTAACCCACCTTCAGGTTCGAGGTCACAACAACTTCAAGAATAATATTTTTTTAAACTTGAGCAAGAATGAAAGACTTTTCTTCTAACATGGTGGAATTTTATGTTTCCCAGGTGCGCAACTGGTTTTTGAATGCACGCCGCCGTGGATTACATATCAAAATGAGAGCCAACGAAGGTAAAGAAACCTAACAGTAAGATGTTCTTCGACGAGGATTCGTCGTCGTCACCACTTTCAAGTTTAGAATAGAAGAATTTCACTTTGAAATTTAGAATGGAAGTAAACTATTCTCATAATCTTTTTCTCAGGTATGTCTACTAACCCTCAAGCGAATATCAACAATGCGCTCTCCAGTGAACAAAAAAAGAGATGCACTCTTCAAACCTACTCAGCATCGTCTAAAGTAGACAATTCATCCTCCGGAGACATTTACGCGCCAACTACAACAAAACATAATGGCAACTCAATCGAAACTCAACCAAAAAGTGATAATCATAACGTGATATCATCATCGTCTGCTAATACCGCCTCTATTCATCAAATCAACAACACCCACCAGCAGCCTTATTCATTCTCACTCCTTGTCGACGCTGCCGTTCAAATGCGCGAGTACGAGCAAATGCAGCTAGGTATTTCTTGAAAACATCATGAATAGAAGTTTCAACAAATTTAACACTTAAATAAATGCTAAGATATGTTATTGTTTTATTAATAATAAATAGCATAAAATAATTATGAATCATACTAAAAAAGGAATTTGAGTAAAAAAATGTTTCAGATATTATGTTATATGTTAAAATTTCAATTATTTTAAAGAGAATGTACGACTTATTATTTCTTTTGAAGAGAAGCGTTTGTTTTTTTGTAATAAATATCACAGTTGGGAATGGCTGTTTTCATTATTACTTCATTAAGTTTAGTAATGTTGATAAAGATTTATATTAAATAAATGAAATAGTAATTGAATTATCTACTTTTTAACCGATTTTGCTCAGTGTTGGCATATGATCAACCCATATCATACGTACATACATATCATAAGTCATAGAAGTAAAGGTTAGATTACCGAACTCGTCAAATTAATATTCTTCTAAGGCATTGATTTCCGAAAACAGGACTAAAAAATGGCAAACGTTTCTGAATTTAGTTGTAATCCCGACACAAATAAAATAATGGTCAATCTTATAAGGGTCTAATACTCCATAAACCTTATAAACCCTCAAACTTTCAATACCACCATTATTACTGCTGCAGTGAGATCTTTTGAATCACACAGGGGGATGTAATCGTTTGGAATACAGTATCAAATTCCCATTTTTGTTTCCATGAGACGTGATATATGCGATTGAGAACGAATTTCCTTTCTTCTTATTCATTCAGTGGATCTTCTTCTTCTTCTACATCAGCCAATGATAATGACGACATTCCTTCCTTGAACCCTCCATCAACAAAGCTGTGGTATTGTGATGTAGTTCTTGCGTACCCTCCAAAAATTTACACAGCCAAAAAGAAAGGGAGCATGAGAGAGAGAGAGAAGAATCCAATCAAAATGAAATCAATTATTTTATGGATTCTACGATTCGTTTTCAATGAATACTCTTGTGCATTAGGCTGCGACTATAATACTGATGATGGTGTGTGTATACTAGACTTGAGCAAAAGTGAAGAACTGCACGTACATCCGTACATTAAGACTGCCGAGCATGATGATGCGTTTAAATGGTTAATTTTCTGGGTTCCCCACCGCCCTCTCCTCCAAATAAAAGTCGTGGTGACCACCACTGCCACGGTCTTTGTCGTCGTCGTCACCATGTCTTGCAATCAACATTTTTTTCAGAAAAAGAAACGTAAAAAAATAGTCTGGTGTATTTACCTTGAAAAGAAAGGAAGTTGGTTTTGGTTGAACATGAAATCAGTTTCTTAATGCTTTTGGTTGTTGGGAGATGTTGGAAAAAATAATAATGGTTTTCATGATGTCAAGCAAATATACTCACAGTGAGCGCAGAGCAGAGGAACACGTAAAAAAGTGTTAATTTGTATGCACGGGAGCTAAGTCAATAAAAATCCCGGGTAGAGTTAGTTTTTTTTCTCTCTCTCTCTCTATTTCCCTTTCTACATTATATTGCAGTGCAGCAGGCAGACTGAGACTGTTGTTCCTGTTCCTGCACTCCACCACCACCAACACCATCATCGCCATCACCGTCAATTCCACTCCATTCATTTATCGCTCAAGTCAAAAAGAGAGAAAGGAAAAAAAGTGTGGAAGGAAGTTGGGAGAGTCGAGAAATTACACTAGTTTTATTGTTGTAACTGGAACAACAACAAAACAGCATATTATACATGGAGGTATGTACCTACCTATTATATAGCCGTATAAACGAGGCACTGTGTGTGCTCCTAATCATGACTATCATGATGATGACGGTATTACCATTTTCCTTCTTTTCCTTCTCCTTTTTTCCAGCTATTTTTGTACTTTTTTTTTGCTTGCACAAGAGTTGGTCTCTGCATGTCACCATGCTTGTCGTGTCATTACCATCATCATTTTCATTTCATTGGCAATTTAATGATTTTCCTAGAAATATATGGCCATTTTCTTGAGAAAGCACGAAAAAAATTCTTTCATCTTCTTTCTCTTTCTCCTGTTTTTTGTGTGTAGGCATTGTTGTCTTGGCAGGAAGAAAGGAGAAAAAAAATATATTTGTGTGTGTGTGCTAATGAATAGCAGAGGTAGCAACTGTGACTCTCTGTGGCCCAGCAGAATAAACTGTTCTCTTTTCTGCAATTTCGTATGAAAAAAGGGCCCACAAAATCCAATTGCTATTGTGCTGCTGCTGCTGAGATTCCTTTACAGAATCTGACTGTGTGGGATCTGTGTTTACTTAATGCAGCAGCAGTAGTAGTGTTTACAATGAACATTTCCTCCAATCAGACATCTGGAATTCAAGGACAGTTCTGATTTGAATGACTGGCTTTTAGTATTTTGCCTAAGCTGTGCTGCTGGCAGATACAGGCTACCAATTAAATGTTTTTTTTGTCGTTTTGAACAACACGGCTTTTGTACGGGACACTGATGAAAATGCCAGAGTAAAATGGTGATTAATAATAATGATGATGATTTAATAGGTAAAATTGCTTGAAAATGTTTCTCTAGTCAGCACTTGCACTTTTCCGCCAAGAAAAGTGGTAGACGCAGAAATATTGCAAAAAAATACATAATAGGTATACATATATCTACCGACCAAATGTATGAACCCACGCAAATAACAATACTCTAGAATTTGGTGTCATTATTGTGTCGTCGCTTTGTCTCCAACGTCGTCGTCGACTCAACACATATTTTTTTATTCACTTTGTATATTTCACTTCAAAATGGAGTTTGTGGAAATTTTAGGAAATGGGAGCACAAAAGTCGCTTTTCTCCCTGTGACTGACTTGCTAAAACACACACTCAAGATTGTAGCCTGTTACTACTACACTCGTACAATAATAATACTTTGGCGGTAGTGGAGAGTACTCATCAAATCCAATGATTACGAAAAGCAAACATTTAATTAACTTTTCTCTAGAAAAACTAGTTCTTTGATCAAGAGACACAGGGAGAAAAGGGGAAGGAGTTGTTGCCTTTGTGAAATATGTGCGTGTGAGTGAAGTAATGTGTGTTTTTCGTGTAATTTTGAGTTGGGGTAACATGACACAGCCCATCTTCAAGTCCCATTTTCCCATCATGCTCTTCTCTTCCCTGCTCCTATGAATATTTACCAACATGCATATAGGTTATAATATATATACCTACGTATCTTTTTCCATTCAACTTTTTTTCTGTTTGTTTGTTTGTTTCTTTTTTTTGTACTTTTTTTCTGGGCAAAGAAAAAAAAATCTAATCACATTTGGTTGAGATGATGTTTACAGGTTATATATTTTTTTCTTGAGATTTAGCCGTCCGCTAAAAGCGTGCCTTATTACATGGCTTTTCCTCTCATACAAAGCAACACCAGCAGAGCAGCACCACCAAAAAACTCTTCTTACTCTTGTTTAATGGTAATGATACGATAATTGTGTAGTATGCATGGCGTGGGGAGAGAGTACGTGTAGTTGTAAAAGTAGTGCTATTAGGCAGGAATCCTCATTTCATTTGATGCAATAATGGCGGAGGTAGTAAACTCCTGTTTATTCCCAACATTTATGGCACGCTTGTTTATGCATTTTGAATCCCTGCTCTTCTCTCTCTCTTTCTCTTTCCACAAAATGTTCTCACTCATGCAGAAAAAGGCATACATCGAAGTGTGAACAAAAAAAGCAGAGGAAAAAGTCAAGCAGCAAAGTTTTTATTTTGTGGAAAAAAAAGAAAATATGCTCTCTCTCTCTCTGTCTCTCTCTCTCTCTCTGCCACCTTCTTCTTCAAAGCTAATAATAATCACAATCGTGTGAGGGTAATAAGACCAACGACTACTGTTTTTTTTTCGCCACTACCAAACTACTATCGCTACTACTCCTTATATACATGCATATTATATTATACATACCTACTAAAAAGTAGAGATAAAAAGTTTTTAGGAGAGGCTTCATTATTTCCTTCTCTCGTTGTCCTTTACTTTTAGTAA
>JAITYZ010003586.1:0-22917 GCA_027744595.1 Paronellides praefectus | reverse complement strand
CTAAGAAGAAACCAAGAAAAATTTGTTAAAAGAAAAAAAGGAAATAAAAATGGCACAAGTTGAAATTTAATCAAGATTTTGCATCTACTCAGAATATTCATTAAATTGTGTCACTGATGAATCATCAGTGATGATGTGACAATTTTATTTTCATTTGGGGTTCAACATGCTTACTTGACAAATTTTATAAATATTCATAATTCTTTCATAAATTGTATTTTAAAAATACATCGTAATTAACGTAAATATCCGCATCAGCATTTAAAGTTTTCAAGAAATGTTTTCATTTGAACTAAACGGCGCAAATAAATATCCTATTTATCATAAGAACACAATGTATCACATTATTACAGACTTATCATTTATCTATTTTTGTAAATTAATTTTCCTCGCATTTATATAGTAAATGTGAGAAATGGCTATATTAAATGTATGGTTAATTGTATTAGTAAATTATTTATTCACTCACGCAACATGATATAGAGAGAGATATTATGTTTGATGATATCAAATTAGCTCAGGAGCGGTGTATCACGCTTTTTTACCAATAAGGAATGAGTGTGCTTCCAGAAGAACGAATAAAATTTGGCCATTAGTCAGTCACTGGAGGCATGATCCATCATTCAGCCCGCAAGAAATTGTCTTTGACACATTTGTAAACATCCAGTTGCGACTGCTCCGGTCTGGACAAGATCAATGTGGTTGACCGGCTAGCCTTCCTACTTGAAAAGGAGGAAAATGTTGAGTTGTAGTCTTGTACGACCGTTTCTCAATAAATACATGGATGACAGATTTTGTGCAAAAATTTCGAGGTATATCATATTTCATATTTTTAGCTCCATTTATCACGCTCGCTTGTTATTAAATGGCTGTCTATGAAAAATGAATATAAATCACTACTACTGTACACAGGAGAATCTTTTTTTTTGTATTTCGCTCCTTTGATCTTCATGTTATTAATCCATTTTTATCGATTACCACTTGTACGCACAGTTTTACATATTACCTATGTAATACTTAAAACGATAAGCTTACTCAACAAAATAGTAAATATTGGTAAGGAATATACAAGTTATTTTTAGCCATACTTGTCCCTAAATTTAATACCTTTGATTTGTTGTTTTCTTTCATCCGCAATACACTGTCCGACAAGGCATCATTCATACATTATCGACATATATTATTACATCTGCATCTATATACCTATGGGTTTGATCCAATAAAAATATAGGTGAGGACATCAATATATAATGGTGCTTTTTTACTATGAACATATACATGCAATGTACTTGCTCTACAAACTATTTACTCATGGGAAGAAAATCATACAGGTATAAATAACAGCTTCCTTGTTTGGTGAATAAACATGACGGGTGTTTTTCGCCAGGTTACCTCCATAACGGTACTGATATTCCATGAAAACGTTATTTTTCCAGGTTTGCAAAGATAATGCGCTAATAAAAAATAATAATGTGCTGCTATAAGCACCCGCTGGTTATCATCATCACTATAAATGCCCACTTGCGTAGAAAAACTAATCAAAGTCATAACCTAACTCTCATCATCATCATCACAATCATGCTTCTCTCTCAATCTTATTCAAATTCACAATAATATCACAGCCAACCCGGTAATCAGCCAGGATGATTAAATACATGACCTTTGTAGAAATAATGTTTATATCATCATCATCATAACCATCATTCTGTTTACCAGCAATGGAGAGAGAATCTACAAGTCTCAAAACTTGCACACAAAAAGTGCTAGCGTTAGCGGGAATACATGAATATCGTGCTACAATTTTCAAAGTCAAATCATTAGATAAATAAAAATGTTATCATGGTTAATCTATGTTTCATGAAGAAGAAGGAGGAGAGTTCATGGCAAGGTAAGGTTGACCCCTCTGCCATTCCCATCCGCGACGAGACTTGATCAGGTCAACGGTCAATTAAGCAGCAATCAGTTGCAGTGTTTTGCTCATTTGTTTATACATGCATATATTGTTCGGTTTTATTATTATTATTTATCTTAATGTATATTATATATATAAATGGTATGGGTATATATATATAATATATATATAAACATGATAACATTGCTGAAATTACATTCGTCAATTACCAATTAAGGTATGCTTGTACTTTGAACGTTTCAATTTTTAATCGAATATACATGTCATAAATACATTCAAAAGCACATATTATATAAAAAAAATTGATTGAAAACGCTAAAATAACCGAGACCCCAGGTCTATTTAAGGAGTTGTGCTGATGATTAAATAGAATGTTGATGATGATATCAAGAGTTAATATCGTATTCACGCATAGAATGCATGTACATATTATTATATTATTATTATTCGTAATATGTAGCATAATACTCATTCACTCATCCAGTGCAGTGCTGCTGATCATGATTAATAATGGATTTACTATCAAATCATGCTAGTAAGACACACATAATCATACATTTCTTTTCCACTATATGTATACATATACGCTTATGTATGTAGCTTCTCAAACAAGACCGATGAAGTAGCGAAACACTTTATTTAAGAAAATGTTAGCCAGTTTGTTTCATTTGATTACAATACCTATTTCTTGATATTTATTTTTTAGATATTTCTTACTTAAAAAAATTATAATGTCAATTGAAAATATTTTGACATCTTTGCCTATTGTATCAATTTATCGTCAGCGTAATTTGATGAGAAAAAATACTGTGAACAATGCCATAGCAAAGGAATTTCAATTGCAACTGACTCTATATATTTTCCTACATTTCTTTGTCAAACATTTTTCTACGTAGGCTACTTTTCCGAGCATATTTTTTTTATAGTATAATATGGGGGTATACGTATTTATATGTTTTTCAGTGTATTACAAGGCTGCATCCCATCAAAAATCCTTCGTGTTAAATAATCAATTCCCAAGTCTCAATAAATTGTTCCTCAAAATTACGTTTCTTCAGACATTGACACAGAATAAACCAAAAGACATGCAGACAAACAACCAAATGCTTTACAAATCTTGGCGTACGTAAATACTCAACATATAAATGCTAAAAAAAAGTTTATGATGAATTTTAAGCTTAAAATTGACTTGTTGATGATGAAGAGGGCGTCCACTACAGAAAAGCCGGTTGCAAGCAGTCTTTTACACCGCAAAAGCAGTTTTAGTTGCATTGAATCTTGACGTTCTAAGCATTTTTTTTTACATATTATACATACGTCGTATTTCTCAATGTAACAAATAAAGTGGACTTGTGATATTTATTTTTTTTTTCTTATTCCAAATTACATTTCTTCAAACAAGCACACTTTATGTTTTTACTCTCTGTCATAATTAACTGTAGAGAGGGGAGGAGAGAAAAAAATCTCAATTTTTTTCTCAAACAAACTGGATAGAAGAAAAAAACATCAAGGTGTTCCAAAGAAACAATTTTTTTTTCGTATTAAATGGCTAGGTCGGAAGTAAGACAAAGAGCCGTAATACGGCAAGCCTGGACTAGCTACAGATACTTTAATAGCACCTATTATAATACATCTTCCTGTCAGTCAAGTGGTTTTGTTAGCATATACCATTGTCGCAAGTAGAGCAATAAATCAGTTAAAAAAGCGTGTAAAAAAGGGTAGAGAACAACAACAACGGTGCATCGCGGGTTTTTCTTGTAAACATTTTGTTCAACAAAAACATTATTGCCTATTGTCATCATCATTACGGGATCCAGCCCACATGACAACTTCACAACTCCTTTGTTCAGTTCAAATTATTTATACCTATACGTTTGGATATATTTGTCCTGAACTAAACTAAACACAAACATTATAATCATTATCATCATAGCTACATATATAACTACTGGTTGGAATCATCAACAAGCGTAAGGTGGTGACGGTTAACAATAAATAAACACATCATTTTGGTGGAGCTATCAAGGAGCCATATCAACATCTTGGTACAGCTACAGGAAATTGTAAGTTTTCTATAAATCTAATTATGATAATAACAAAAAAACATTTTAACAATGTTGTTACATGTCAGATGGCAAAAAGACAAACTATCAATTTCCTTTTCATTCCCTAACATGACACATTGTACATATATTTTGTGTCCTCCTATCTAGCTTAATTGATGTAATGATATTGATGCGTAACGTAACGTTCAACCAAACTTTGCATAGTCCACGTGCCTAAAGCCTATTATTTACATTTACATGTGAGCTTCTACGAGAGTATTTTTTATGTTATGGATTTTTAGCTAATGATAAGACAGCATCTAATATTCCAGAAGATGACTCATGTGAGTTTTGGTAGGGTTCCCTTTATCCATTAAATCTATTTGGCAAGAAGTAAAACATTTGAGGAACTATGCTTGTGATCCACGTTTTCATCCATGTGATTAAAAATTGGACAACCCATGATCAAATGTAGATCCGAAAGATAATCGATACGAAGCATGTTTGCTAATGACGCATTTAACGATTTTAAATATATCAAATACCTAAATATACTGCCATGTGTGTTTCTCGTAACTTCCCTTGCAATTTTTGTATTTGTTTGAGAAACATTCACTCGATTGAGATCACGTTGTCTGCCTCACACACACACCAACATCTACACTTGACATTATTATCTCAATTTCTTTCAACTTGTCTTGATAAAAAATATGATAGCTGATGTGGTGCAATAATCTAATGTATATACATACACTCAATCCATGTACGTATATATTATGTTGATAAATAAATTAATAATATTGGCATATTGAGTTCAATTTGTTGTCCTTTGTTTTATCTCCAGGTTTTTTAGTGCGTCTTGTAGCATTGATGTTGCTTTTCTGTGTACACACAAAACAATTGCAATCTTGATATTAAATTGTGACAATAAAAAAGTCAACTCGTTATGTTTCCGGCTTTTACATGATTACACCTACCACTAACCACCACCACTGGAGTTGCGTTTTTATAATAATAATGAGTTGGGTAGCACCGGGAACAAAAACTGTAACTTGATGCCAAAAATAAATATTGATAAACCGGTATAAACCAAAATGAAGATAACTATTTTCCAGAAGATAGTTTAAAAACAATTGATGTCATCCAACGCTCCAAAGGGCAACATTTGGATTTCATGAATAAAGTTTGATCTTACCGTCCACAAGTTTTGCTTCTATTTGACCAAAGGCTTCACCCATTTTACCAAAAAAAAATATGATCAAGTTAACCTGGATTTGTATGTTTTTTCTGTGCTTGAACTATTTTCTGTACAGACGGACGGGATTTTGTCCTGATCTGTGCATTAAAGTATAAAATTCCAAGATACACTGGTGCAGGAGTAGCGAGGAGCTGAGCAGTGAAACAACTTTGTTGATGACAGTAATTATGAGTGCGTAACAACGTGACTACATGCCTTCTTTTTTTCCTACGCATCAACATGCAAAAAACGTGGAAATTTATGGGTAATTTTTCCACTTGTTTTTATACTATAAACATACCGGGAAAAGGGAAAGACGCGACATGATGAAGCTTATTATATTATAGAATAGATAAATTATAGTATCATCAAGATAACAGTAAAGTCCCAAAAACAAGAAACCCCAAAACATGCTTTTTTTTGGGTGCCTGCAAATGTATAATATGGTTGTAAACAGATAATTCAGAGATCAAACTCATTAGAACTCCCATTCATTTTTTTCTAATCGAGTACTTATCTTTTTTTTTAAATCATCAACAAAAAAATCACGTTTTCATTGTAATCATCATCCCCTTTTTATGGTGTAGGTAGACTAGCTACCAACTAAATCATTTCAAAGTCATATTCTTTCCTATGAAATAATGGTGCAAACATGTCATTTTGTTCTTTATTGTTCTGGAGTAGTCATTGTCATGCTACAAAAAAACTGTAACAGCGACACAATCGTTTTTTTCTTCTAACTGTTCATTTCTGGCTCACTTTTTTCCCAACTTAATTATTAGTTGTTGTCGTTGTTACAGGGAAGGTACAATAATAATAATTAATGATGTACATCTGAACACAGAAAACATTTGGATTTGGAAAACAACAACATTTTTGTAAGGGATGCGTTAGAATTTTTTGCGTCTATTTTAAACGTCAGCTCGAGGAAAAATATTTGAGTTTGCTGCTGATGCTGCTGCTGTTGATGGTCTTCCGCAGGCTTCTCATCATGGCCACTGGCCACACACTTGACTCTATTTGATGATGATAATGATGATGAGCATTGTTCTCTCAAAGGAATCAAATAAAACCAATGCTTCATAAAAAAACGTTATTACAAGTTACGGTCCTTTTGCTGCCACCAACACCACCACCACTTCCATTTTTGCATTCACGTGTCTCTAAGCTCTCATATCTGCAGTAGTAGAAGTAGTCAAGCCCTCATTCTTTTGAGAGCGATATGATATGATGATGATGATGTGTTTATAGATGGATGTGCTATAGGTGGATTGTTCTTTATTGAGTGAATTATGTACCCAAACTCCACCATAGGAAGTAATGACAAACGTCAACAAAATGACATGCTTACTACACATAACAAACGTGTGCACTTACAGTAATAAAACATCATTTTTCTATTCATTTCCGGTGTTATGGATCATTATTTACGCTTCCCTGTGTCTTTAAAAATTAGCAACATGCCTACTTATTATTAGCAACTTAACAGCGTCTATTTGTCTTTTGCATTTATTGCAATGTCCAATATTTTTCATCAAGATCATTATACACGAGTTCATCTCCTTCGTGTGTATTGTATGTCAACCCCATATGCATATCTATATCCATAACAATCTAGGTACAATATTGGGCCTGTAAACTAATTTTAATCGTACGGTTGTAAAAATTGCACCAAATAAAACAGTTATACACATAATTAGAAAAGTCATATAACTTAACACACCATTACCAAAGCTATAGACTAGAAATTAAAAAAAAAAAAATCTGAAGAGTAATTTTTCAATTTTTAACATTTCTTTCATCGCCCCACTACTTGGTTATTCCGGTTTAATTATGTAGAATTTAAATGGTGGTGATTATACGGTTCTCTACAAAATGTCTCATTTACGGCTGGACATTTTCGTTTAGGTACTCGAATGAGTGACATGATTAGAGCAAAACTTAAAGATTTGTCTTTGGCAACCCTGTCCCAGAAAAACACGCTACTTACCAATGAACTCTAGCATTTTATGCCACGCACATGAGGATATGAGGAACCTCTTCATTCCAGTACATCCTGTTGTCTTGTCATGACTCATCTTTCATATATTATATATGTAATCCCCTTCATGCCTCATTTTCAACACCAACAAGCATTAAAATCATAATTTTTTCGCATGAAATGGATTTCATTCTGTATTATCACTTACCTTGTAATCTTTTGGCATGGCTACAACAAGAAGAGAGGTCCCAAAAGCTCTATTTATCCTCATCATCAGTGTGTGTGTGTGTGTGTGTGTCTCGTGGCATATTTCTCATAATTACAATGAAGGAGTAACGACGAGCCCACCAATGACGTGGTTCGTTGAACCAAACCCTACAAATGACATTGAAAATCGAAACTTGAAATGTGTCTGTGTATTTATAGAATTTTAGAGTGACAATGTCATGGCCAAAGGATGATAATTAGTAAATGTTTGATTTTGTTTGTACTGAAAAAAGGAGGAAGCGTGCTTACTCACATTTATCTTCCCCATGTGCAATGACATCGGTTTCATATGTGATGCCGCTACACAATTATATTATGAATGGCTCACGATAGTAATTGAATGCAGAATGGATATTGATTCAATTCAATATGCCTTGCATAAAAAAAGACGGATGGTGGATATTGTCACATTTTGCATTATGATGGGCTATACTACTATCCTCCAAGCAATTTCATAGAAGCCTTCCTTCAATTTAGATTGTAGATGGAATATGGCTGACGTTCCCCTTCCTTCCTTCCTGATTGTTCACGATACAAGCTTGGCGAATTGTAGATGCGTTTTGATCATATATAGCGAATGATGATGACTCATTGTTGTATTCATAAAGAATCATATTTAATGATTTAATTTATAGATTGTACACATTTTACAGGTTCATGATGCCTATATATGTTGGTACATTTGATTATATGTATTGGAATGATTTTTTGCTAACGTTTTTTCTTGTTCAAAACGGACATGATTTCATATTTATTGGAAATTAATTTTCCAGCATTGAACGAATATTTAATAATAAATTGGTTTACTTGAGACAAACTAACTGGGAGCAATGTAAATAGGGAAAATTAAGAGGAAAGATATTAAAATAAATAAAAAGGGTAATGAACTTGAGCGTATGTTTAATTACGAAATATATGGTCAATTATAATAGAGGCTGATGAGTGGAGATATAGGGATTCCCAAAAGGTTTGGAAGCAAACCACAAATTATATATATAGGTGATATTTGAACTGTTTGTAGAGTGCACACATCTATCTACGCCGGCATCCACTGTTAATGGGATTCGGAATTTTTGTTGAAAATATGTAAAATAATTTGTTTTTAAAGTTATGTAAATGTTGAGTAGAAACTTGAAACTAAAGCTATGCAATAGAATTACGTCATTAAAAATAGCACGTGAGTTGTTGGCAGCAATAACATAACTCGAAATACTTTTTAAAAAAATTCAATTTCACTTGATGAGCGATATATACACATGTATGTGCATATGTTGTGTTGCCATGATTCATAGTTCCGCCGCTTAAAAAACGCCAAAAAATGATAAACGGATATTTTGGCAACGCTCTGTAACATTACCTGATATCCTAATCGTTTTCATAGTTGTGTACACAGGCCAATTAAAACCAGATACGAACCATTTAATTATTACCGCCATTACCACGACAAATTGTCCTTTTAATATTTATAGTTACTCAAACACGTATATAAAATACATACATATAAATGCATACTGAGATGCAAATTATTTCACATCAAATTTAAAGTGCGTGCATGTGTGCCCCTTTTCTGTGTGAGGAACTGACATGGTTGCTGAGCACATATAAAATGATTATCAAACAAGATCGCTACTGTTGAGTCAACAGTGTTGACGTTGACTGTTAAAAAGTATTAGCCTGTATGTATGCTTTTATATTACACATATATATATACATCAGTGTACATATAGTACATTTGGTACTTAATATTTTCAAATATTTGGCACTCTTTAAATGTCAATTTTCTTTATTGTTTGATGCTAAGCGTTCAAGTTTTCGAATCTTGCATTGCTAACCTTCCGCTGAATAAATAGCTGCATTTAGAGTATAAGATTCATATTTATGTAATTTGATAATAATAAAGAAATATCGCGAGTGATTGCTAATGAAATTATTACTTTTTCTTTATAAATATTTGGCTCGTGCATAATACAAGTAAATTATTTTGAGTTATACAATAGTAAGAATAGTTATATAATATTATATAATATAAGATATATGGAGATATACATAATACGTACATGTCGTGGCATGCAAATCAGAGAAGAAAGAAGCTTGATCATTTACGAACATGTTACATCTTATTGTAATTTCATTTGTGTATATTATTATTATGTATTATGAATAGGTATGTATATTATGAAGATCAATTATGAAATTCTTCCAAGCAAGAACATCCCAAGCTTTAAAAAAAATTATAAGGCGGGTATTCTACTTCGGAAAGCATAATTAATGATTTGATATGAATTAAACATTAACGGCAACTTGGTAAATTTAAGCGGTGCACAAACAGTTTTTTCAATACAAAAGACTTAAAAAATATAATATAGTAAATAAAGTTTATCGTATGTAAGCATACTGTATCCTTCCCAAAATAATTTACATTTAAAATAATTCACTTTATCATGACATGAATTTAAGACATTATATTTTTTAAAGCTACCTTAGGTGCAGTGCACAAAAACAATATATGCTTACACCACCACCTGCCTGGATGTCATTATTATTATTCTCGATGTCGGAAGCAACATAAGTCAAGTTATAGGCATCATAAAATATAAACTACTCTAAATTAGTTCATCATCATGTCATCATCAGCATATATGTATTCAGATTTAAAGTAACATTTAAACATAATTTGTGAAAATGACTGTGAGAGATCCTTCCAATAATATATAGTATTATTAAATGATTAAAATATTACGCTGGCTAAATATAATTGTAGGAATTGGAATATTAAATATAATATGCTACACTCATATCAATATAAGCTACATTGGTATAAGTATAGTCGTAATGCATGCTGTCATTTTGCACCTTTCTTTTTTGTTTCAATCTGTTGTTGTTGCGACGTTGTTGCTGAAACGAACTGAATCATCATGTCCATTATCTATTTTATACGTTTTGTTGTATGATCTTCCGATACGATACAAATTGCTGCCGGGTGCTCTAGGCAGTGAACTTTTGTAGTAAATCACGGCAGCATGTTCAGGAAGTTTACCTTGGAATGGCAGCTAATATCAGCGCAAATCACATATATATAGGCTTGTGTGTTATGATCATTATTATGATGATACTAGTCAAGCTAGCAACATCTAAAGTACAAAAAGACAAAAAAACGAGTTTTGTATAAAAAAAACATATATGGTATAAAAAGAACTAAAGTGGTCTAATGGAGACATCGTTTACATACAAAATGAGTACCATTTAAAACTACATGCTTTTGTGGCACTACATTTACAACTGCTGCTGCTATTACTTCTATTTGCTAGCCACCATCATTGATGATCATTATTATTGTTATAAAAACAATTTATTTCCTATTCTTCATTTTTTAGTTCTGGCTTGAGCCGAGTCCATCTTTTTTTTGGCAAGCACTTTGTTTAATATCCTATGACTTCTTACAACACTTGCTGTAGTAGTAATACGATTATCTTGTAAAAAAAACACTTGGTATAAATAAATACTTAACAGCTAATTACCAACAGCAAAAGTTTCACTTTCAAAAGTGTATTTATTTAGTGTACCCATTTAAACATTTAATTACACACTAAAGTCAAGTCAAAGTCAAGCACGGGAAATGATAATGAAATGATAAACATGTTGCATGACAATGGAATAGCTAATGACAGAGAGTAGAGAACTAGTTGGTAAATATTTGTCACAAGGAATGAGAGGAAAATGGAATCAGTGACCTTTTGTTTGGAAAATAAATTGGTATGCCTACAAATCTGTATAATATACATACATGCATTCATTGATACATAATGATATAGGTGATCATCATCAAACCAAAAGATGCCTATATAAATTATGATCATAAAACAAAAATTCACTGGTTTTCAAGAATCAATATGGCGTTTTAAATAAACAATATTATCCAATAAATTTTGCTACTTTGTTTGCTAGTGCAAGGCAAATATGTACACGCACCACAAAAATTGGAATAGTGCATCTATACTTTGGATGAGAATTGTTCAAGTCATCTACGAGAAAAAAGAAACTATAAATTATGTGATGTACACTCACACAGATAATAATAATAACAGATCTCTCTTCATTTGAAAATCATTCGGAGTGACAAGAAACCTGGGCACAAGAAACAAACTGTGTGGCCAAGTGAAACTATACACGGAGCACGAAAGTTGAAAGTCTGCAACAATAAAGCCACTCTCGGGCAAGCTCTTCCAAAGTTCCAACTTGTGTGAACAAAATAGGTGATATGGAAAGTACACAATTTTTTTTGTCAATGTGTTACCAATGAAATTGTCGACATGAACCTCTTAATAAATTGATCATACAATTTGACAGTAGTGCAAAATAGACACACACAAAAAACATTGCAAAAAATTGGCATTCTAAAAATTATTAGTATTAATTAATTAAAACAAATCTTACACACACATGTCACGGCACACCTTAATCATACACATTTTCCGCAAAAAAAGGTACATTCTATTTTTGGTTGTTTACTTTTTATGTATCGTCCTATATTTTGACTTTAGTTCATAGATCATCACCGCCATAGCATGTCGTTATTTTGTTATACAGAGAATAAAATAAGATCTACAAAATATGGAACAATGTTACACAAGATTGGCTCGAACCTTTGCATATATGGTGGTGATATACATGCCTACACTGCACTATAAATAAATATATAACGTCTTTGAGAAATGACCTAGGCTGTAAAAGTGAGCAATAATATAATAATAATAAGCAAACCTATGCACTAGACTGCTGATGATAACCTAATAATTTATATGACCTCTATCTTTTGAGGAACTACCAACAACAGTTAAAGTTTAAAAAATGTAATCATCAGATTATTATACATAATATATATTAACAAGACAAAGCAGTCTTCTTAACAATAATGTAGCATATCTGTCTGTCAACAAAACATCAAATGCATCATATAAAAAACCCATAAATTTACGAGTATACAAATCGTGAGTCAAATTATAAAATATAAATACATAACTGAAGGTTTAAATTGAAAAAAAAATTAAATTAAGATCTTCTCTGTTGAACACTTAAAAAATGTTGATAAGGTAGCAGATATTTGACGCGTAGTTGTTGGAAGAAATGCAATAGGTGGTTTAACTGGAAGAAGAAATCATCTGAGCATTCTTTCCTTCCTCAAGAAGCACGTGTTGAAAAATGACAGGACCAAGTTTGACATTGTAACAAAACGTTCAAGTTTGTAGTGTTTAAATAACTCTGCACTTTGTAGTCATGATGTACCAATGCCGCAATCGATAAAACTGTCATTCAAGCATTGTAAAAATAGTAAATAGCCATGTGCCGTAAAATTGCATCGTGTACAAAATGTCAGCTCTTGCGAGCAAACTTATGTTATGCTACATTGAATTGTGGATTTATGATGATGATGGATCAATTTTGTTGTAGTCACACGCCCACGTAACTTAATTAGTTTGCACAAACTTGTCCTTTTACATTCGTTTCCTCTTGGCTCTTGTTTGACCCTCATCATGTCATCTTTTTTTGTGCTGTTCGGCTAATAACATAATAAAAAATCAATAAAAAACCAATACAATGTACAAGCTGTAAATCAACTGCTGATGATAGATTCAAGCAAGTTTGCACACACAAAATGAACAACATTATTACTCTTTTACAACAAATGTATTATTTATCAAAACATTCGCAAACTAAGTTGTTTACCTGTAGAAAGCAATTAGAGTCAACAAGAATTTGTCGTAAACAAAATTTACGTGCGTGCCTTTTGCAATTCTTTTGTCTTACAAAGAATCGATTGACGTGCGTTGGAAAAATGACAAAACTTTTCTTCTCGGCAAAAAATATTAATGCTGTCTTTTTTTTAAATGACTATAGGTGATGACCTAATCTCTTGGAACTTTTCAATGTAAATTTGAATATCATTATCATTATATTATACTATAATAACCTGTCAAGCATCAGGATGTTGGCTTAAAAATACATGCATATACACATATTTTGTCATGTGTTTTTTTTTGGGATAATCCCCGCATTGTTCAAAGTTCCGTTAAGGATTATTATATGCGTGCAAATGACATATTGAATTGCAAGTAGGTATTATTATTATTATAATAACAAACATGCGGGATGAAGTAGATGAAGAATTGCAAGTAACAGCAACAACACAGATGCATATTATATTGCAACAAAGAGTGCACGTCGTATTATACACCTACAAAACTTGCAACTTGCTATGGACATTCCCTTAATCAAGCATAATATAATATTCGTTTAGTTGACTAGCCAACTTACCTGTTGAGAGGAACATATCATATAAGTAATCAAGTTAATATGGTTATAGTATTTGCGAGTCTCTTTGTGGATGAGTGGATGAGTGATGGTACTAACGAATGATTAAATCAGTCAAGGGACCAATCCATACATTTTGTTATACAAAAATCTTGTGCGCAGATTAGGTATTTGCGAGAGAATAGAGCTTTACTTGTAAGTCATAATTGATAATGTCATTTATTAGATGGCTTGCCCCTACTGCTACTACTGCTGCTGAACCAAGAATGGTTACTGCCGCAAATGATTGTTAATTTCTAAAACATACAACAACATTGTTGTCACTTGACAGAGTAAGCAGCAATGCTTAATAAACATTAAATAATAATTACCTTTACGTCCACTTCACATCCTACCTAATAACGTACAAGATAGTGCGTCAATGATAATATATGTGCTGATGTAAAATGTGTATATATACCCATTTAGAAGACGGTCATCTTATCATGATGAGGATCGTAACGACAACAGTTAGGCTAACTCTTCTCTGTTACAGTGTACACAGTGGCATAACCATAATGAATAGATAACATCCAAGTATTGAACCTTCACTTTTAAAAGAGCGATATAAATAATACGTTTGCAATCAGTTAACATCTTGATTTGGGCTCTGATACTACACGGCCGCCGCGTGTCTTTGTCAACATCATATTCATTGATTTATAAATATGATTTCCATCCGCACCGTTGAATCTCTGCAGGAGTTTGTTTGAAAAAGTGTTCACGTAAAAATCCAAGCTATATTTTACGACATCATCATCCTCATCACCTCTGTGACATTACACCATATACGCAAGTTATTTCTGGTAAACAATTGTGGTCAGCTAATATTTGTACAAGGCATCAAAGGAGAGAGCATATAGTGTGGGTAATAGAAAATTTTCGGTGTGCGCACTATATTTTTTTACTTTTTTAATTCGAAAATTGTCATTTTGTTTATGTTTTTTATTTCACAGAAAATACAATCTATCTTACCAAAAGTTTACAAGCTACCATTTAGAAATTGAATGCTGCTGTTGAAATATAGTGTTCTGAGATGAAGTTCTCTCTTTCTAATTAGTAAACCCTTTTGTAACCCTTCAATATTGAGTGACAAATAAATAATATGCAATTGTTATGCATTTAGTGAGCCCTGTTGTTTGTTGCTCTTCTTCTATTTTCTAATTATGCTGGTTGTTTTAAAAGTGGTTATGTAAATTATCAGTTTATATATATTGAGAATCAAAGTCTTTTTTTTCGCGAATAATAATTGCAGTAGTTGTAGTCTTCTGCAGCATTTAGCGGCATCATGTTTTAATCAAAAGCAAAATTTCAAGATACCCGAATAAATTACATATTTAAATTTTTTCTCTAAATGTCTTTTTCATGTAGCCCATGTCCACTACCACCACTTCCATCCCTCAAGAAAACTGTTTTTTTTAAATATATGTATATCAGCAAAGTTATCATTCGTTAGTTAATTAGATGCATAGGATTTGAGGACTAGTAGTCGTATGTATAAGCGTGCAAATTTAATCAAATGAAGTGGAACGTAGAATAAGACAGTTAATAAAACAGTTCCTGAGACTCTGCAACAGTGTCGGTCGCCAAGGCGTATCTACACAAAAAGGTTAAATGACAATTTACGTTGGATGTAAAAAACTATAAAGTAAAAAACTGAATGGCCAATCTACAAGATGTATTCTTTTAAATAAGCAACTAGTAGTATCATCATCATCATCTCTTTCAAATGTATTGGTTTGTTTAAAGAAGCCTTTTATCGTCTCATCATCAGATTATTACCATCTCACCATCACATATACCAAGTGATTGAGGCAGAAAAAGATAGAGAAAAAAAAGGAACAGAGTCATTCTAGTTCAGTGGTAGTTGTTGTAGTACATTTTGGTAGTTTGGTATAAATTATAATACGTTGCAGAGAGCATAAAATCATTCTTCTCCTCAACATGATGATGATCATCATCATCGCCATCATCATCTCACTTGACTACAATAAGATTTGAACACCCATCATCATCACCAACTTCATCACACACACAGCCCAAAAAATACTGCTACTACTTGTCTTCTTACCGTTGTGGTTGCATCGCCGTGTCCGTCCCTTTGCTCCTACTATATATTATACTCCATCTTCTTCTGTGTGTGGTGCCATTAGCAAAGTAGTAATAACAATAATAAAAATAAAAATAATAAGTGTAATAGTCAGGAACTCTGTGGTCCCAGTGGTGATTTACTTCTCTTTTAACAAATGCATTTATAGTACTACAATTATTACATATTATTATTAATATTCTCCACATTATTTAAACTACAATTGCTGATAATGCCCGATTTGAATCTGTTTAAATTACAAACTTTTTATGTGTGACTTTGATGAAGGATTTTTTTTTCAAGTGCCAATGTGCGTGACGTTTTAATTTGTGTTGATTTTAACTCATCGTCTTCATCATCATCCTCCTCTCACCAATAATCCCACTTGTTCTCACGCATAACTACACACACGGCTTTTGTACATGAACCTATCATCGCCCGACGTTATATAGCGCAGTGTGGCAAGTCGTCGTCGTTGTTGTCTTTGTCACACAGTATATTTGACTTTTCTTTATCGAGAGAGAGTGTGTGTGTCCTTCCCTTCTTTCTCTCTTTTCTAAGTTTGGTGTGTGTGTGTCGTTTTAGCAGCAACTACATAAGTCATAATCTTGTTGAGTTGTCGTGCTGACACTACTACTGCCTTGTGCCTATGTGCTGTACTTGTTCGTATTTTTTATTAGATATTTTCTTGTCTTTGTTTGCTAAGCTTCACTTCATACATGTCATTATAACAAGCACCACTATTAATACAACCACGTACAGAGACACTACTCTGCTGCTACGACTCCACTCACTCCACACATAATAATAATATATTATGATCATCATCCCATCAGATTTTCAAACCACCTTTTAAAATCCTACAAAAAAGTAAGCAGCTCAAGCGGACAGCACTCTTGTTGCGTTTTGACATCACTTCAGTCAAGAGCCTTAAGTACATAGTTCTGCCAGAGAAGACTCTTATGTGTATATGTGCGTATGTACATGTGTGTGTCTGTGTGTGTGTGTCTGTTGAAGTAA
This sequence comes from Paronellides praefectus, assembly GCA_027744595.1. Taxonomy (NCBI): domain Eukaryota; kingdom Metazoa; phylum Arthropoda; class Collembola; order Entomobryomorpha; family Paronellidae; genus Paronellides; species Paronellides praefectus. The sequence goes on along the minus strand of JAITYZ010003586.1, from coordinate 6,018 downwards.
TTTACATTTCATCCACATACTATTAAAGTGAGTGATTAGTACACTGAACAATAAATGATTTAATAGCAATATAAATTAACTAGAGGTAATTATCCTTTTCTTTTAGGGGAATGTGATCCTCGTTAATCACGCCTAATAATATATTTATTTTTATTTTTATCCTTGTATCACCCATTGTCTGGTTTTATTGAATTGAAAAAATAATCCACATTTTGGCAATTAAATGATAAAACATCGATAAGGAAAAGATAATTGAATTTTATACAATCGGGCTTTTTTAACAGTCGTTCTTGAAATATTTTCTTGGAAAGTTTATTTTATAGTTTTATCAATAAACATACAGCAAACATTTAATATTTATTTAGAAAATTTGTTCTCCATAGTTTTCTTCTTTAAAAGAAAAGTGAAATTATACTTTAACAAAGTGAATTGAAACTATTTAAAGGTAGCCAAGTTTTAGCTAAAAACAAAATATCAACAAAAAAATGTTGTGTGAAGAGTCACCCAAGATGGAAACTGCTGTTCTGAGTACATCTCATCCCCACTGGACAGCCAAGAAAAATCTGCAAGAAACATTGGCTCATGCTGAAAAGCTAGCGAAAGAGGGAAAGCCTCAGTGTGCTCCGCCAAAGCAAATTTTGCAATATCTCGTCAGGTAATGTTCTAAGAAAAGGTTTCCTCTATGAATTATGCATAATTTCCGATAGGTTTTTGTTTCTTTCTACAAATTCATACATAGTTCTCTTCTCCTTGGACTTGTTTTCGTAAATATTCTTCCGGTTTCCTTCCACTAAACTACTCTCATATTATACATGCATAAATACCTACTTACCTAGGTATATTTTGTTGATAATCCCATTCGGTAACAAAATCATGCAGTCAACGCTAAGCTCAAACATTTTTGTCCAAATTGCTAGTAACGCTGTAACCATGTGTCTGTTAGGAGATTTTAGCGTAATTGCTGCGAAAACAAATGTTTCTTATTTCTAAAAAAAATATAAGGCAAAATAGAAAACTACTGGTTTGCATATATGTTTATCTGACTTGTATTTAAATGGGTTCTGACCTGCTGAAACAAAGTTATGTTTTAGTTGTCCATCCCCACCTTGGATTAGTATAAAGCATATGGAATATACATTGTCAACCATATATGAATACTATTATTTTATTAGCTAGCATAGTGCCCTTGGAAATATCGAACACACAAGTTTTTTTTGCCTCCATGGAAAAATATTCCGCAAGGGAAGATAGTTTGCATCTATTGATAGCCACATAGCAATGAGACTTTATACTAATGTCACGTTGTCTGTCAGTTCCCAATCAAATCAAATCATCTTTATGCGGGTAGGGGAAAGCTAACATTTTGGATCTAGGGCCACAATTTTTTCAGAGCTGTTCAATAATTGATTGACAACAACATATAATTAAGCCAAGTTTCTGAAAGTTGACGGGATAAATACTGTGTAATAATAGAATAATTTCAGTAAAAAGCATGGAGTGAATTCCCTCTCGGTTATTAATTAAACAATGAAATACTTTGATCCGTTTTCTGAAGTAAATACCTCTTCGGATAGCGTGCAAAAGTTTAATTTAAAAAAAACACTTTTTTTTGCAATGGACTAAATACTACGACTGGTTTCAGCATTTTTACTTGGCATCCGTGATCGTACTAAAACGGTCCAGATCATCTTATTATTATTATTCAATTTAACTTGCATGGTATACCACTATTTTTTGCTTTCACTACATTGTAAATCCCGTTTAATATCTACATATTTCCAAAATACTAGTACATGGCATTACACAACATCTTATGAGGATGCCGTGGTCAGTTATTCGCCTACCTTAACTCATAATTATTATATTCTAATTTTACGATTGTTTTGTTAATGTGATACTTTTTTTAAAGTTAACATTTCCATTTGCAAGCAAACTTATAGACGCATACTTGACGGACCTTTCAACATGCAGTAAGTAAAACAAATATTCGTTTGCTTTCAAATTATTTTGTATTCCAGTTATTTTGAGTAGCGTCTTAGTAGATTATATATACTTTGAAATAGCTCGAGATTACATGTTGTACAAGTTATTTGGGCCAATATCAACGGTTATACTTACATTTTCACTTTCATGAACGCAAATGACGCTTGACTAGCACTTGAGAGACAAGGATATAATAACATGCTATTTTTAACGTGTCATTACTCCTGTGTTCTTGCTGGAGAGAGTCCATACAGAATTATCTCTGGTGGCGTTCTGTCGTATAGTTTTTCTTACGACACGATATTTAAGTTTTAGATAACATTTTATTGAGGAGATAATCTAGTAAATGTTAAAATAGCATGAGCAAAGGGGATTTAGATAAGATTTGCATACGTAAAAGAAAAAAAAAGTTTCTACCGAATACAATATCCATATCTTTGACTGAATACATACAAAATGTAATTGTTCTTATTGGTAGCTAAGAGACGTAAGAAGAATGCTTCTCTCCAAAATCTTATTATTATTACTTATTACTAATAAGTTATTAGTAGCATTATAATAACAGCAGCCATTATATTCTCCCAATTTTTTATCTCATGAATTCAACAGACTTGATAACTTGACTAAATAATTAGGTACATGTGTATATTGTGTATACCTGCAGCGGTAGCCAATTGGCAGAGACTCAATATGGGCGACACATTTATAATAATAATAATAACAAGCATGCTTCTTCAAAGCCGCTGCTGTTGCTGTGATTTTTCAAGCTTACAAAACACAAAATGTGACCATTTAATAAATGTATAAGGGGCTATGTAAGTACGTGGTGGTTTTTAGCTTAATAATCCGCCTCTGGAGATTAAAATTACAGTCTGCAGCACTGCAACAGCTGGTTTTAAAATATAAAGTGAAACGACTAACACAGCAGGTCAATCACAGAAACTTGTTTCCTTTTTGAATGAAAAGAAAATCTTAGACATCGATGGCGACTCTGCCTGTGAAAATCAGTAATAATTTACATTGTGGTCTATAATATGCATTGTATTAAAGATATGCACTGACTTCAGCAAGGATGTAAAATGAATCTTGTCAAATGATTCATGTTCGTCCATTTTTGAAAAATAAAAAAAGTAGCTCCGTTCAAAAATATTATGAATACCAGCAAGTTTTACGATTATCTTTCAATATTTTTTTTACAAGGTCAGGACAAGAATAAACTTTTGTAACGCTGTTCAAAAGAATCGCTGCATTAATACTAATTACTCACGCATATTTAAGTAGTAATTATGTTGCATTACTTCATACTTGTACTTTTCGATGTAATGGTTTTCAGTTGATGTACCTTTGTGGTGGGTTGAATTGAAGCCCAAAATATTTTCACAGGTCATTCCTCAGAGATGATGAAGTGATAAGGGTCCGAGCCATTTCCTTTCCTTGTGTTTTCTTGAGTTGTGTAAATGTGCTTTAGAATATGAGCGAATCCGGGGCAAATTTATAGTGTGGACAGACATTATTATCTCAATTCTCTTACACACGAAATGACTCATTTGTACAGCAGTCTTTAAAAATCGGTTGGCCACTACTGCAGAAATGCATATTTTAGAGAATGTCTGCTGATTCCCATTGCAGTTTCACAGTTCAATAAAATGTAACGACGCGTTCAAATTTCTCTTTCACAATCCTCCCCTTGCCTTGCCGCCTGTTTTCTATTAAGATTTTCAATTTTTACGATGCATATCATATTGGAAAAGCTTTAAACTTTATGTTTATTTGTGAAACGTTTATTTATGTACGTTTTTTTTGCATGGTTTGCCCTTTCTCAGGGTAAAGTTATCTTTGAAGATGTTTGTGATTTGAGAGTATGTAGATATGTACTCTGTCCGCCAACTACACAATAATCTCGGTTTAAATAGAGGGAGATAACTTTTTATTGAAATCTTGCCAAATAGGTTTTTCGGTTAGGGATACGCAGTATTCATGGTCCTCATACAGGATGCCATATAATATTCAAACTACGAAGGATGTTGTTGTGTGAGAATAAACAAATATGTGTTGTCGGTGTGATGGTTTCTTGTATTTTACCAACAAAAAGTTTATACTACACAAGTCAAGTACTGAACCCAATCTAAACTCGCATGCAAGAAACGGTCACAACGCCCTGGTCCAAGGAATAATGACAACGCTGAGGAAACAGTTGCATATTTTTGTTTAAAGATTGTACATGCCCGCATATCCAATAGAATCTAGTTATTTCCACATGCAAAAATATGGGTATTTACAGTGAATCATCACATTATTATCAACATTTCTTCATCATCCATATGCTCATATCACATCATAAACTATGTACTTATAGTTGTTGTATGTACACACGTTTTTAACATGTATCATCGTCTTGACTTGAATGTATACGCAGCCTTATCAGCAGCCAAACACGTGCTACGCAAATCTCAGCATTCATTCTACTAGCCTCACTGGTTGGTAGTCGCGACATTGGCAACTTTTACTCTGAAGCTTCACTTTTAATCACCTTGTAGCATTTCACTGGCTTAATTTTGGGTTTAGTTAGTCGTCTGCTCTGCAGGATGATCCCACCACACCGCAATCATCATCAACGTCAAGTCATCAATACACCTTGAACTTATTCAATGACTTTATTGCTAAAGCCATTTGGTACATTCAGTCAAGCTAAATCTCCAACTTTTACTCTGTCCACTTCATTCAGTTTTATCTGAGCATACTCTTGATGATGATGGTGCCAGTAGTAAAGTGAAGTATTAACTGTGTGTGTGTGTGTGTGTTCGCGCATATTAGAGACTCGGCGTAATTTTGTGTTTTTGATTATCATCACAATTTCCGATCACCAACACAAGTTTATAGTATCGTCAGCTGCATCAGCGATCCGAATTTCTGAAATTATCATTACAATGGGATGCATGCAGAACATCACTACTACGAGGTGACGATTTACCCACCGCCACATGTAGAAAAAAAAAATCTCACAACACACTCACAAACATCAAACATCCCACCTTAATATGTATTTGGTTCTCAAATTGAGTAGGTCATCATCCAATTGAGGATGATGATGATTTAGCTTGCAAAATCTGTGTGTGTGTAGTCATGTAAAAAAAATCTGACAAGCACATAATCATGGATTAAATTTTATTTCGTGTGGAAGCAATTTTCACGTGTTAAATAGTTTATTACGAAAATTGTCTTTAAAGACGTCATGTGGTTATTATTATAGTGCCAAAGCAGCATCATTATTTTAATATTACTCTTTGACTTGGATTATAGCAAATTATCCTTTTTATCTCTGTGTAATACGAGAATACAAAGTTTTACAAAACTATATTTTTATAATCTCAACACACGAGACAGTGTAAATATAAATGAACGTTACGTTACAAGCATCATCATCATCATGTTCATAAATTGAGTGCTGCTCTTGTCGATACTTCCTTTTTTTTACCTCCTGTCTGTTGTCGCCAAAGGATACTCAAAAAGAAAATCTCGATTTAAATGACAACATAAAAAGGATGGTTGTTGGTTCTTCTTCTGTAGCTGGAAACATGATTCTTGCTGTTCGAGCTTCTGTCAACAGGATCACCAGACCGCTGGCGAAGAATGTATTGAAAACAACAAGGTATTAAATTGTACAGAAAAATGGACGGGAGACATGCTTTTTGTAATCTTACCAAAAAAATTCATCACTTTCATTGTCGTCATTCTTCCATCCTCATCATGGATATTCATGAGTCAGATAGTTTAATGTTATCCTTTTACATAATGCACCATTATGAAGTGTCGTGAGTATGAATTATGAATGAAGAAAACGATAATAAAATTTAGCTATTATCATCATGCTCATAAAAATTTGTTGTGAAAGGAATGTACATAAGACATTTCAACATGGAATTTGTTACGTAGGTAGAAAGATTTGAAAAAAATGCTGAATGAATGTGTGTACCTACATAATATTGAATGTGCATTGCCGGTCGATCGGATGGATGGGAGGCTGTTGCATCATGA